>JAECMU010034029.1:0-18075 GCA_016106625.1 Dracogyra subfuscus
CTAAAACCCCCACCAACACCTACAAGACAGTTATACAATATATTCTTCTCTTAATCTTGAAACCAACATGCATCCTTCCTTTATTTGAAAACCACCCACTGACACCTACATGTCTCCAGTGGTACAATCCAAAAGCAAACAGGTGAGCAGAGAGTGTAGAACTCCCATCCGCCGACCGACTGACATCCCCTGATCAGAATGACAATCACACGGTGTATTTAACCAGCTACCGGCCTCGGTGGCGTCGTGGTTAGGCCATCAGTCTACATCCAATATCCGATGATTACTAAATCAATGTGTTCTAGTGTTGTTGTTAAACAAAAATATTTTTTTATTCAGTTTGTATATATATATTTGTTATACTTTTTTTTTTTTTTTTTTTTTTTTTGTGTGTGTTGTTTAACAACACACTCAACACATTGAATTACGGTTATATCGGCATCGGACATATGGTTATGTCGAGAAAAAAACCCCAGTGGTTAGCTGACAGGGATCGATCCGAGACTGACCGCGCATCAGGTGGGCACTGTACCACTGGGCTATGCTGCCCGCTATTTGTTATACATACAAGTATATACAAACAGATATTTCCTGTTTTGAAGCCTTGTATCGTGTCTCAAAGGTTTTTAATCAAGTGTTTTAACTACTTCCTTCCACCGTGACAGCTTGTCTCATGTTAACAATAGGCATCCATTCAACAATGTGACTTAAGCCCCATCAAGTAGTTCTTCCTTGTGTGCAAGTTTATAATTAATTACTTCCTACTTCCAGTGCAACTGTTAATTTATTCAATTCATTTATAACTTTATTTGTAAACAGAATTCATTTATAACTTTCTCCAAGTATTCTGCCATGGAAACAAAAATTAGACATTAAAATGATTGCATGATACACCTAATAGTCTGTCTCATCCTATAGAAATTTTTGAATTTTTCGTAAATAATTTCAGTTTTGATGTAAGAAAAAAAGTAAATGTGTTTTGGAAATAAAATAAAAATACAATTTGTGCAATTTAGACAGCTATCTGCTTAGAAATAAATAACTTGTAGTAAAATTCCATAGCACAGTTTGAAAAAAAAGTGTTCTCTGTGGTACATCTCCCCACCTATCTTCTTCCATGCATCCACCACTACTACAAATTAACCCCTTATAAAGAGTTTGTCTTACATTAATTATACTGAGAAATGTTTACAACCAGTGGAGATAGGTAATTATTAAAATCAAACGCTATACAAATCAGCTGGACATCCTGTTAATTAGGACAACTACGGAAGAGAATTCACAAATCTCTTTCAACCTGTCATGTCTGACCACTTTGATTGGCTGTCAATGTTGATCTGTGATGTAAAGCTGTCCGTTGGCCTTGGAGCACCAGCATCATAATCACCAGTCTTGTACAGAATACGTTCCTATACACTTCCTGAAAGTGCTGCATCTGCATTAGCGTGTCAGCGTGATGGCAGCATAGCATCAGCATGCACCGATCTAATGGCAGTGGTAAATGGCATACATGCAGGGCTGACATTTCCACGCATGTTCTCTTCAATAAAGAATAGTGCAAAAGGATGTACGAGCAGCACAATCAGTTTAAAAGCATACCTGATGTGATACAACCGGCCTCGGTGGTGTCGTGGTTAGGCCATCAGTCTACAGGCTGGTAGGTACTGGGTTCGGATCCCAGTCGAGGCATGGGATTTTTAATCCAGATACCGACTCCAAACCCTGAGTGAGTGTTCCACAAGGCTCAGTGGGTAGGTGTAAACCACTTGCACTGACTAAAGTGGCAACAGCGGGTTTTCTCTCAAAATCTGTGCGGTCCTTAACCATGTCTGATGCTATATAACCGTAAATAAAATGTGTTGAGTGTGTCATTAAATAAACCATTTCTATCTTTCTTTCTTTGATGTGATATATCAAATTTATAGGACCTCTGTACTGAATAACAAAGGAAGGAAAAAAGGAAGGAAGGAAGGACATGTTTTATTTAACGACACACTCAACACATTTTATTTACGGTTATATGGCATTGGACATATTGTTGAGTACCACACAGATATTGAAAGTGGAAACCTGCTGTCGCCACTTCATGAGCTTCTCTTTTCAATTAGCAGCAAGGGATCTTTAATATGCACCATCCCACAGACAGGATAGCACATACCACAGCCTTTGATGTACCAGTCGTGGTGCACTGGCTGGAACAAGAATTTACCAACAGGTCACAATGGCCACAAAGTCAAGGCTATGTAGTGTCCTTTAATAATTGTTGATTAATGTGATAGCAAATCTAAAAATAGATATCTAATATATTCCTGTCCTTTCAAAGCCACCTTGTCACTGTGTGTATGTAAATTATTATTAAAACATTTGATCTTCCTGCCAATTAATTTACTCCGTGGAAAGAATAGTTTGAGTCAAGTCTCCAGCACAATGACTGCATTATCAGGTAGTAATAACATGTTCGCTCGATTCCAAGAAAACCGTCAATATTCATTTGCTGATGAAGACTAATGGCGAAAACGTTACCCATTATTGATATTCTGTAATTAACTAAAATCAAGTCAGGAAGAGAGGATATATAAACTCAATTCCAAATGCATATTCTAAATCTACAAAATTTCTCGTCGACTTTTAAAGAATTACTTGTACATAATGCCGCAAAGAATAGATAATATTAAATATTATTTGTGCCAACCGCTACACCATAAAGCAAAAATGCATGTAATTATAAACTAATTATCTAATTAAAAATAAATATTGTAATTATTAATAACCATGAACTATAAATAAATACCATTAAAATCTCCAATTTAAATAAATGTAAATCAATATTCTAATTAAAATGAAACACCGTAATTAAAAATAAACATGAAGTGAAAACAAATAGCGTCAATCAATCGTTAAACAAAGTTTCAAACTGAAGACAAAATATTGATCTTCTGGGACCACGCGGGTCATTGATAGCACTATAATGAGAATATAACCAGGTTCCACAACACTGGGTTATTACATCAGACAGGCCCATCTAAACAAGACCAGGAACTTTCTGTGCTTAACCGGGTCATGTAAACAACACAGGAGCCAGTGGCACACACCACAAAACATCCCTAAGGGATTCATGGGCACACAAAGGGCATAATGCACGACCCAGGGCCACAAACAATAGAACAAATTTGACATGGCCTGACTGCCTGCAGACAGTCAGACAGAAAGGAGATGTTTTATTTAATGACACACTCAACACATTTTATTTATGGTTATATAATATGGCGTCAGACATATGGTTAAGGACCACACAGATATTGAGAGAGGAAACCCGCTGTCGCCACTTCATGGGCTACTCGTTTTGATTAGCAGCAAGAGATCTTTTATATGCACTTTCCTTACAGACAGGAAAGCACATACCACAACCTCTGAACAGTTGTGGTGCACTGATTGGAACCAAATAAAGCTCAATCAGCTGAATGGATCCACCAACATATTCCAATCTTAATTGTGCCATAAAAGCAACTCAAGCGAGCACTCAACCGACTGGGCTAAACCCATCCCTTACAGTTTGAGTGTGATGGATGGACAGATAACAGTGATATACCGTGTAATATTGCATCACATACGGATAACAGTACATACACCTACCATGTAGCTAGAGTCATTGTGGACTTGTATTATAAGGAAATATGCATAACAGTGTCTAATTGTGTACATGTATATGAACAGTTTACATGTGTGTGTATACGTAACAATAGCTAGATGTTAAATGTATGGTATTTATAATATACCTTATTACTGTATACATACATGTATGTGCCCTCCCAGTGTGTTGACACATATTACAATGGCATATATATATATATATATATATATATATATATATATATACAAAGATGTCATTGTGACCATGAAGACTAATGGGGAAAATGTTACCCATTATTGATATTCCAAATGCATATTCTAAATCTACAAAATTTCTCCACGCTTTTAAATAATTACTTGTACATAATGCCGCAAAGAATAGATAATATTAAATGTTAAGGTCACAATGACACACTAAATTAAAAACCTATAATTATTGTAGGCCATTAAAATGAGTTGATAAATTATGCTTTATTAGGTATAAATATTCAATATAAATATTTGCAGGATTGTAAACGTTAAAAATTCAAAGATATCGCCTTACTAAAAATGCGACATCACAGGTTATTTCCATGGACACAGATACATGCACATGCACATGCACATACACACACTCATATATGTACACACATAAGTGTAAAACATCTACATCTTATTAAAAAAACACATGCTCCGTCCCACCAGGTCTAGCTTCCCCCAGTTTTAGTTTTATTAGATAAACGTTTATTAGATAAACACCTTGACAAGAATTTCACCTCAGCTGTAAATGCAATTAGCTGGCATCACCATCTGTAACAAGACCCTGAGACTGAACACAGGAGAAGTCCTCAAATGACTATCTCAGTGGTAATAACACAGGAGCCGTTCTGCAGTGACTATCTCTGTGATAATAACACCTATCCATGTAATAACATGCAGTGTCTCTAACCCACTGGGATATTTACACCCAGGAGCTTTGCGATGAAGATTGCCAGTTGGCAGAGCCTGAAGATACTGTTTACCAAGAGACTGATCTTATCCTGTCGGGTATAAGATGAAGAGTGCGAGATAAAACAACGCTGCTGTGTTACATCACATGCAAGGATCATTGGGGGAAGAAAAAAAAAGGTACACACACTGTGGGATCATTGGAAAAAACAAAAAATACACAGACTGTGGCTACTGGGTCATAAAGTCCTATATAAAGGATACTCAGTGAACTGTGTTCCCTGTCCTGGACGGAGAAGCTGACCGAGGCCGGTCCCTGCGCCCAAGACAGGCGTGCACTACAACAGCTTGTTCTGAATGTGCACGTAAAACCCTATGACATGACATGACTGTGTTCAGTGTAACTAGGATATCAGAATCTAGGAAAATTATAGGCATAAGATATATCCAGATGATGGAATCTTGATGGCTTTTACATTTCAAAGGTATTTTATAATGATTTTTTTTTTTTACAAAGAACCCAAACTTGTAATTTTAATATGTAATTTTAAGTTTTTAAAACACTGGCTGGGACAGGAAAAACGAGCTATTCCAGAAGAGAATACTTATAAAATATTGTTTGACTGACTGACTGACTGATAGACTAATGGATACCCTTATTGCAAAGGCTTTCATTTTGATGCCAATACTACTGATAACACCAAAATTTGAAACCATTCTCAAAGACATTTACACATAGAGACAGACACAGAATCACTGCTAACTACAGCAGCCCTAGACTCTTCCATTTCTTCAAAAGACCTCCACACACACATGTACTATACGTTTGGCTGGACTAGCTGTTTGAAATGTGGCCATTAACGTGTCACACGGGTCATGAACCCTCACTTCTCCTGGCACTGCTGGCACTAATGTCTTCCTAGGAAACGAAATCAGTTCTCCACCTGAAGCATCATGGTCTCAGTCTGCTCCTACACGTGGTCTAGCAACAGTCCCATGGCCCACTAAATGTCCAGGTTTCTCATGTTTTCCAGTGAAAGGTTCAAATCAGAGTAAACATGCACAGGTGTTAAACATGTTAATGTCTCCTCTACCTGTCCACCTGGCATTTATCAATCTCCAGGTATCAAAGGATTAAAAAATTCCCATAAACTGTTTATGGGTTATATACAATGTGCACCATGACTGGCATATCAAAGGCTATGGTATGTACTACCCTGTCTGTGGGATGGTGCATATAAAAGATCCCTTGCTGCTAATTGATAAGAGTAGCCCATGAAGTGGTGACAGCAGATTTCCTTTTTTAATATCTGTATGGTCCTTAACCATATATATGATGCCATATAATCATAAATAAAATATGTTGAGTGCATCTTTCTGTTCCACAAGGATTATATAGGAGGAATGGATCTAATTTCTCTTCTGTAACATTTCAGTGTATTTGGTAAATAAATCTACACAAAACACACGCACGCATGCACGCACACAGGCACACAACTCCAGTAAAGTGGCTTTTGATACTTCATTAATTCAAGCAGAATAATATTTACTGATGGTTCAAGCATATCTATCCTTCCCTGGAGTTCCTGGGGACTTGCGTGTCTAATAAGACAGTCCTGAACTCTAATGACTTTCATTATTAAAATAATTTTCTCTTATTAGTCTTAAACGTATATATTTGTGTAGCTTTCATGTGTAATTCAATCCAAATTTTAGTTCACGTCTATAAATAATCAATTGTGCTAGCCCCAGTGTGAAATTGTTCTGTGATTGTTTTCCGGTTTTAACATAGACCGGTGCAATATCATACTCCCTTGCCAGGACTTGCTGCAACCTTCACACACGAGCTCCAGTCGGAACCGACATCGACCTCCATAGATCTCCGCTTCTACATGAAGGTTACAAGAATTCGGATGAAGTGCCATCACCCAATTGCTACTTCTGGTTTTATTTTTAAACTCTTTTTTTTTTCCTCTTTTTTTTTTTCTTTACTGAACATAACATACATGGAGTAACAGATCTTATGGTTGACATAGTATTAAAGTGAAGGATGGAAATTGTCTTGAAACATTTTATTTTTTTTACTTCCAAGAATTTTATTTTATTAGTATATTTTGTTTTTTACACCTCCCTTCCCCTCCCAACCATTAAAACAACACAACTTGAGCACATTTATTTATTGATCATGGGCTATTGAATGACCAAATTTAGGTCATTGTGACATATTAAAAACAATAACAGAGGAAAAAACAATACTTAATTAAAGGAAGGTAAAAAAAACCTTCCCAACCCCAATACTGATTTCTTGATCTGCTCCTGTTCATGTTTGTGTATATGTGTGATTAATAGAGCAATGTGCTCTAGCGGTGACGTTAAACAAAACAAACTTTACTTCTCAAAACAGTGGTGGACTTCTGCCTGTTGGGCTTTTGATTACATTTCGATTTATTTTTGTGCTTTATCCAATTAAGGTTCAAACATGCTGTCCCTGGACACACACACACCTCAGCTATCTGGGCCGTCTGCCCAGAAAAGTGGGTTAATGGTTAGTGGTTAGTGAGAGAGAAGAGGGTGTAGTGGTCTTGCTCTGGGTGAGAGCCGGTACCGGGCTGCGAACCCTGTACCTACCAGCCTTATGTCCAATGGCTTATAACCACAACACCACCGAGGCCAGTTATGTGTCAGTGTGTGTCATCATGGTGTGATCTGGCTTAGTAGACCTCAAAGACTCATGACACTCTAAGCACCTTAATGGCATCATGAGAGAGGAAAATGCAATCAGCCTCGGCAGATCCCAGGTACTTGAGAACACCACAAAGATCCACAAAGAGACACAAATACCAGCACAAGTCAAGTGTTCGAAGAGGGCAAAAAACCCACACAAAAAACACGACAAAGATGCAAATTATAAGAAAATGCATAAAAGATTTGTTCTAGAATGCAGTTTTAGAGAAAAATCATTATCAGCAGTGGTTTCCTAAATTGATTCTCAGAGAAACCACAGAATAATACAATCACACACTCATCAACAATGTTAATGACATTAAACACACTCAAGCATATGAACCTAGCATATAAAACGAACACAATCACACAAAATCTGAGATTTTTCTCGAAGGTCAAAATCATGCTGAAGAAAAACAAAAGCTTATTCCAGATGGAAGCGTAAAACATGGCAAATTAACAAAAATAATAAGATGGGATTTATTTTCTAATACTATTGCGATGATCAAAGCCTCAGACCGTCCAATATTGCATGTGAAGAGCCGTTTAAAAGATTGGACGAAGATTTTGTCGGAGTAAATTCGTCGAACAGGATTGCGGCTACATGTTAAACACCTTATCTTCTTTGTGCTAGGCTGCATGTGGTAATATTTTCTTGTCACCCGCCTTCACTTTATAATAAATCAAACGGGGCAATAAAACTGATATGACTGATGCCAGTTTGGATACGATGCTTTCTGAGAGACATCCCATAGTTGGTTTAATACAATCTAAGAGTCATCTACATTTATTCTATTGGATTTAGAAATTACTTTTCGAATGAGGTTTTCTACACAACTGGTTTCATGGTCTTCTGTGGTAATTGTACAGCCTGAATTGATCAGACCGGAAGTAATATCTGTAATCAAAGAGTTGCCTTGCTTTTCGCGGCGGCGGCGACGACAACAGTTTGGAAACACTTCATTTCAGTTGATATACTCGCCCCCTACTTTCATTTACTGCATTTAGGGAATAAACTGAATTACAGGTCTTGTAGTTTACGCTATTTACAGCCCACGAGAGCCAACTGTTACACCACGTGACCTTGCTTTCAGCACTGCGGACCACTTTACGGAATATAGTATCTTAACTGACGGATAAAAATAATAATAGTTGCCACGGAAACCTTTCCCTCAATTTAATGCATGAAATTGCATGGTCAATTCTGCAGCCATGTACTAAGGAAGAATTAAAATATAAAACAAATATTAGTTTAATGACACCTCAGCACATTGTAAACAACAGCTGTATAGTTATAAGTTTGTTTTGTTTAACGACACCACTAGAGCACACTGATTTATTAATCGTCAGCTATTGGATGTCAAACAATTGGTAAATTTGATATATATACAGTCTAACAGAGGAAATCCGATACATTTTTTCATTAGTAGCAAGGGATCGGTTATATGCACCATCCTACAGACAGCTCCGCAAGGATCAATGGGTAGGTGTAAAACACTTGCACCGATCAGTGATCCATAACTGGTTCAACAAAGGCCATGGTTTGTGCTATCCTGTCTGTGGGAAGTGCAAATAAGAGATCCCTTGCTGCTAATCGAAAAAGAGTAAACCATGAAGTGGCGACAGCGGGTTTCCTCTCAATATCTGTGTGGTCCTTAACCATATGTCTGACACCACATAACCATAAATAAAACGTGTTGTTAAATAAAACATTTCTTTCTTTTGTTCTTTCATCCTACAGACAGGATAGTACATACCACAACCTTTGATACATCAGTTGTAGTACACTAGCTGAAATGAGAAATAACCCAATTCTCCTCCCCCCCCACCACCAAATACGCATCAGTCAAACATTTTATCACTGGGCTATATATATCCTTCCCCAACATTTTTATCACCTGTCCATAAATAGATAAACAATTATTACAAATATCTTGTTTCGAAATATATTAAAAATGCCATCCGAGTTCAGTAAGTGGGGATGATCCCATGACCTCTGGTATGTCAGGGTGACATATTAACTCTGTACTTAAATTATTGCCTACATGTACAGGTAATGGGGTCGAACAGCAACATGCAGTGCTGCGTAACTATATCGTACCTGTCAACAGGCTCAACTTGCCAAATGTCAATTAAACCACATGACCCACAGACCAGAGATGAATTAACCCTTCTGATTTACCACACAGGTGAAGCTGTACCCAGTGACATACGTCACCTACCGAGGTTGTCATCCATTACTACGAGGTTACGAGGTTACGAAGACAGCGACACAGTGCACATGGGGTACCCTATTGTCTTCTCCGAGTCCAAGTCAAATGCATATAACTCAGAAATACAATGAAATCAGAACCGGTTGTGGTGCACAGAGCAAAGTAATGCGTCCCAGGAAGTGATTATCTATTTCTACATGTATGTTTTGTAGTGGCACTGATTAATGGTGTTTTCTTTTACAGATGTGATAATAATAGTTTTAGTCTTATCTTCTCCCTTGATGATAATGTCCGAGTTATGAAAACAAATATGGAATTAATGAATGGATGTAGTATTAACCTCAAGCTCAGAGAGAGAGAGAGAGAGAGAGAGAGAGAGAGAGAGAGAGAGAGAGAGAGAGAGAGAGAGAGAGAGAGAGAACGATGGATGAGAGAACGATGGATGAGAGAACATTGCTATTTGGTGTCAAAGGTAGTCAAAAAGGTAGATGAATGAAATGAAAGTGTGTTTAATGACACCCCAGCACATAGCACATTGTTTAATCAGCAGCTACAAGACACTGTATTAGGTATACAATACCTGGTAACTGAGAATGAAAGAAGAAACCTGTGCTGCCAGTGTGGAATGTGGAACTATACTATGTGTTGCACACAGATTACACAAACACGTCATGTCTTTCCTATCTTTTGACCAACAGCCATCACTGAATGTATGAAGTAATGCAAGTAAATTTGAGGTTCTCTCCTAATGGCCTGCTGGATGGGTAAGTTGTTTGCCAATTAGTGCTGCATATAAACATGGTCTGACAGTTACTACGATGACGGTGTGGGTAGGGTGATTCAGCCATGTTGAATAAGCTGTCACCTACTCCCGTGACCTGAACGAATTTAGCCAGTTGGTCAACATCTCGTCACCAACATGATAAGGTGTCCTTCACCTTCAGACACGATGACTCACAACTGACACACACACACATGTTCAGAATAAGACTTCATTGACACGAGATACATGTGTTTGTGAGGGGTTTACAATTGTGTTCAAATCCAGTTAGACAGCACCCTCTCACAAGAGTCAGGATCAGTCATTTCCAGACTTCACTAATTGATATACATAAAATAAATGTTTTTGTTTTAAATACCACTACCACTAGAGCATATTGAATTATTAATCATCAGCTACTGGATGTCAGACATATGGTCATAGTGATTCACATTCTTCAGAAGAAATCCACTACAGTGTATCCATAAAAGGGACATACCCTAGTTTCAGCCCAAGAAAATCCACACTATTAGTTCAGTTAAATCTACAAACCTTTAACACATTTCGATAAAGTTACAACTGAGTGAAAGCCTGTGACTTTGAAACGGTGAAATACCCTCTAAAAATAGACTAAAACTTGACTCCTTAATTGTCACTTATCAGACGCACATGCGTTTTTAGAAATATGATAAATGCCTTTTGTGTTATTAAAAACACTAGGATGACCAAAACCACTCTGAATGTACGGAAATGAATAATCTAGGCAATAAAATCGAAGTAAAGTATGATTTCAGTTATTAAAAACCAGCTTTAATAAGTCAATACTGTGCCTTAGTGTTTAAAAACTAGGGTATGTCCTTTTAACAGCAAGGAATCTTTTGTGAGTGGGATGTCACTCCGTGCTAGAGGTGTAATGGGTAACAGGACTGACACCCCTTGACACACTCACGTTTTTGCCCATCCCAACCAGAGCTCTATGACTCGTACATACACATCAAAGATCAAGGTATATATACTGCACTGTTTATAGATGGGGAAGTACATATGACACATTGAAAGATCCCTTGCTGATTTTAGGTTGGACTATAACCTGTGTTTTGACATCTAGTTTCCTGTTTTTGAAACAGGTGTTGAAATATAGCCATACTTGTTAGATATGACACATGCAGGCATGTCATTATAGGTTCTAATGGACCAAATCAATTCCTATTGCCGATAATGTTAATGTTTACTAATAAAACTGATATAGGCAGCGTTTCAACACACCCAGGACGTACAGCAATAGAAAGTGTGGCACATCACATCTAATCTACCTGCAAGAGAATGGGGGGACACATATCATTTAAGAGATTTTTAATAGCAACCATCATTTTTGCTGAAAATTGCAGTTCCATTTTAGGGGTACTCCACATTAGTTTCAACCTCTGGTATATACTGCATAACAACTGTCTAACAAATAAAAGTGTATTTATTTATTGTCAATGAATAATAGTATTTGCACAAATAATCAATGTCACATATTACTACAAATCACCCCCACAGCTGCTTTTACTCCGTAAATATTTGACGGTGTACGTCAAACTCTGACACGGAACTCTCTTCTTGGTACTATATGCAACCTATAAATGTGTGTAGGTGTCATTAAAAATATATACTGATTGAAAAAAATAAGGGCAGACATTGTATAGGATACCTATTTTAATTCACTACTGGAGTACCATAGTTATTCCTGTATAAAAGACAAAAATGTAATGGGGATTAAACATCAGTACTAGGGATTTAACAGTCAAAGCATGGTTAACTTATTGATACTGCGGATGAAGACTTTGGTTGAAGTTAATATTTTCTAGGATCGATCCCCGTCAGCTAACCACTGGGTGTTTTTCTCGACATAACCATATGTCCGACGCCAATATAACCGTAATTATAATGTGTTGAGTGCGTCGTTTAAAAAAAAAAAAAAAAAAAAAAAAAAAGGTAATATTTAAGTTAAGCCTTCAAACATAAGGCTGGTAGGTATTGGGTTCGTAGCCCAGTACCCCCTCCCACCAGAGCATGTTTTAATGATTCAGTGGGTAGGTAGGTGTAAAGCCAGTACACCCTCTTCTCTCTCAATGCCAATTAACAACTAACCCACTGTCCTGGACAAACAGCACAGATCGCTGAGAGGTGTGTGTGTCCAGGACAGCATGGTTGAACCTTAATTGGATGTAACAACGGAAATAACTTCAAATGAAATGAAACTACTTGCTGCAAATATTAATTTTTCTGTTATTTTTTTCAATCAGTATATTTCTCTTTCTGCATACATGGTATGGTATATAGATATCCCTTTATTAAAAGGTGTTAGGATTTTCGTTAAACAAAACATTTCATTTCCATTTGTCAACAATGAGTTCTCATTCAATGTATAGAGTTTTGTCACAATAATGTATCTTTACGGGATTGTCAGTGCCGTAACAATGAAGACGTACATGTCGGTGTACTCTACGGAAATTTAATTTCCCTCTAACGAGAAGCGTGGAGTGAATCGCTTCCTGCTAATTGCTTCCTAACTGAATTAGTTTGACTCGGTGTGTGCAAGAAGAGCAGGATCAATGTAGATTTCACATCTACGAATTACTTCTTTTGTGTCCGGATTAGCTCGTATTGATTCGAGACCGCGGGAAGACAAATTGGATATAACATGGTGTGACGGAAGCCGCGCGAACTCTCGTATCATTCACGGCGACGGCTAAACACTGAAGTTTAAAAACAAGTCTGCATTTGATTGCTTCCCGAGTTTTCTAATTACATTCACAGACTTATCACTTCAGAGAGTGGGAGGATTTTCAAAAAGTCTCAAATAAATCTATTTGGAATCACTTTGTTTGACATTTCAGTCTATTTTGTTGAATGATCAAATGAATGTAGGTATTATATTTTGTTGAATCATGAATTGCTCTGAGTCACTGTTTCAGCTTATACTGTGGGGTCTTTAAAATTATTTCTGCCCCAGGATGTGAACGTGAAAATCAGTTTACTTGTATGTAATGAGATCAGATTATTATCTGATGATTATTTATTGGAGCGTTTTTATTTTGTGTTCTTTGTTTTTCTCTTAAAGTATGTTAATCTCTTTGCTAATGATATGCTGAGTTGGGCTTCTAGAATTTTTATAAAAATCAACAAGCTATGGGATCAGTGATTTTTTTTAATTTACTATTAATTTAATTTAAAACTTGCCCTACTTTACTACAATTTAACTAAATAATAGTAGCAATCAGATATGTCACTTAAAGATGGAGCTAGATTTTAAAAACACTAACATTAAGGGGTTGGGGAAGGGACAGGATATTCATATTTACAAAATATTTTTCATTAGCCGTTAGTGGTTAGTGAGAGAAAAGGTGTGTAATGGTTTTAAACCTACCCACCGAGTCGTCGAAACTCATTCAGGGTGGGAGCCAGTCCCGGGCTGCGAACCCTGTACCTACCAGCCATATGTCCAATGGCTTTACCAGATGTCTTTTTTTTTTTCTTTTGTTTAACGACGCACTCAACACATTTTAATTACAGTTATATCGGCGTTGGACATATGGTTATGTCGAGAAAAAACCCCAGTGGTCAGCTGACAGGGATCGATCCTAAACTGACCGCGCATCAGGCGGGCACTCTACCACTGGGCCATGCTGCCCGCTACCAGATGGCTTAACCATAACACCACTCACACCGGTGGACATAGGCAAACCACCAACATCACCATCACAACAAATGACTAAAAACCTATAATCGTCATCAAACTGTGGACACTGGCACCTTACCAACACCACCATCACAACAAGAAACTAAAAACTTATCATCGTCGTTAAAAAACGGATACTGGCACTTCATTAATACCACCATCACAACAAGTGACTAAAAACCTATCGTCATGGTCAAATCATGGACACTGGCATCTCACCAACACCACCATCACAACAAGTGACTAAAAACCTTTTATCGTGGTCAAACCCTGGACACAGGCATCTCATCAACACCACCATTACAACAAGTGACTAAAAATCTATCATCGTGGTCAAACCGTGGACACAGGCACTTCATCAAGCTGTCTAGAGACTGCTATCTCAAACATCAGCATGGTCAATTTCCCATAGTCACCGCTTGACAGAGACAGGCTTGGCATTCTCTTAACATAATTAATCTGTTGACAGCTCCAGTAATTACTATCAATTAGATGAAATCTGAACTGGCATGGCCAGCATATGTCCGGTCTGGTTAAAACCATGGCCGGATGTAGCTGGACATGGCTGGACCTGTGAATTGGAATCTCTCAAGATTCTTGCATTCCTGCTCAGTTACATTCATGCCTAAATAGCTAAATAGTATTGGCAGTGGTGTAGTGTTGGTTGCCAGTGCCGGGACAAGGCAAGTATTGCAGTATTGCACTCCCCTAACCAGTGGACTGTTAGGACTCCCCAGTCTCTTCCAACAGTCCAGAATTTTGCGCCCAGGGCAACCACCCCAGTGCTCCCCCCCCCCCCTGCTCATGCTATGCCACTGAGTATTGATGCCAGAAGATGTTGGACTAAGATAAAGAGATGATAACTCTATATGACACACCAAGATATCAGACCACTGGTGCCAAAACAGCAGGCATCATAGCACCAAGATAAACAAAGACAACACATGTTTATTTATTCTAATCATCTGAAAAAATTAAATCAAAACAATCAAAATTATAAAATCAATAGTTGGACAATTCTATTTCTGCTGTGTCACTGAGAAAAAGAGAAGAGAGGAATGTTAGTTCAATACTAAATAACAAGACAGTTTGTTTAGGCAGTGCTATCAAGAATCTAAGAACATTTGGAAGACTTCTGGGTGGAATGGGAAATAACTAAGTGGGTCAGCAGACAGGGTTCGATCCTGCGACTCATCACACCTCAAGTAAACACTTCTCATCATGTATACTAGAGTCACACCTTGGTTTGTGGAAGCAAAATACAAATGTTTAAACACCGACAAAGAGCCCATAGCAGTACCCATGCAATATGTTGATGCAACAGGTGTGACAAAATATTACCAGTCCAAGTCCAAGTCCAAAGGGTTTTACGTACACGTTCAGAACAAGCTGTTGTAGCGTACGCCTGTCACAGTCGCGGGGACCGGCCTTGGCCGGTTCCCCTCGTCTGCGACAGGCAAAGGTGTGGGGGTGGGTTAAGGAGGGACCGCCTGCGCTATCAGGTTCAAGAGAGAACCAGTAGCCCAATCAACTTGGGGGCAGGCGGGGGTTTTGTGGGTGCTATGGAATTTCGATACCATTAATTGGCGTGTCCAAAAATGAAGTTGGGTGCGCAATTTAATTTGAAGGAATTTTGGCGCAATTTTGATGGTCGTTCTAAATGAAACAGGAGTGAGAGCTAAAATTTGATTCTTAGTAGTCCCAAGTTAATATACAGCTAAATAGCTAAAGGTGCATGTGTGTATATAAGATAAGAATCTAATGCTAAACTAATAGCCATACCGCTGAATGTAATGATCAAACTATAGAGGATGAAAGGCTGTTTTAGGTTATATCCCAGGTAAAATGTAAGTATTAATGTAGATAATGATAAAACTTAATTGTATATATGCATGTAAGCAGGGCTCAACCTTAGCAGTAGCCCTGGATGTTTTGGCGACCAGTTTCTCACTTGCACTATCAGATATCTAAACCTGGTAGTCTGCCGGGCTACTAGATTGATTTATTTTTGCACCTTCGGTTACTCTGCAATCAACAAGATGCTTAAACACTTAAAAAACCCATCCTAAAACGTTTAAATAAAAATAAAAATAATTTTTTTTTTTTTTTTTTTAAATTTATTAAAATTATGAGCTACTAATTTTACTGAGGACTACCAGATTTCATAATCTAGAAGCCTGGTGGGCTACCACTGATAAAAGTTGAGGTTAAGGTCTGCTAAGCATACATTTTATATATATACAACAGAATACAATGAAAACCATTTCCTCGATGGTCTTCTAGTAAACACTATCCTGTTCATACCTGCATGTAAGGATAGTTACAGGGCTAACTCTACCACTCGCTAAATTGTCCGATTGCTAATTTCAGGAACAACTGGCAAATTTTATTTTGATTTGGCAAAAACATTTCATGTTATAATTGGGACTTGCCATATTATCGTTTGAAATTAAAACAAACTGTTTAAAAAAAAGTTTAAAATTATGCTTTGTTATTAGTTTGCACCAGTTTCACTAAATATTGTTCAAAATAAATTTAAATTAAGAGAACGTTATTAGTTTGATAGTTTCACTAAATATAGTTTCAAATATATTTAAATTAACAGATAACATTATTAGTTTGCACCAGTTTCACTAAGTATTGTTCAAAATATATTTAAATTCGAGTTAACCTATGCCGTGACTCAGTGTGCTTGACTTGTTACCAGTAGCAGCAACAATGGCTGCCCTCAGGTGATCTCTTCAAATGAAGGTAATTTTGTGAAAACAGATCTATCACTCTCTTTAGGCCTGGAGGCTGTATGGCGACAGGTGCTGTTAACTGCATTATAACACAATTAAAGAACACCAGAATTAGGCGTTTCGGAGAACTAAAACATATTGACAGACAGACAGACAGAATAAAGAAAATTGATCCCATCACACATGCTACTTCTTTGAAAAACACCAAAGGATATTTTATAGTTGCACTTTTCCATATGTACATGGCATGGACAAAATGGATTTTGATATATTAATCACTAGTTGAACAATGAATCCACTGATAGCAATTGATCCCAATACCTATCATTCAACAGGCAAGCCCTTTACCACTAAGTTACATCTTGCCCCCCCCCCCCACCTCCCAAAAAAAAAAATCATGGGGGAAAAGGAAAGGAACACTTGATTGGCTAATATTTTCTTACACGCACCTACATGTATATGTAACCAAGCTGGTCTAAACAACAACCACAAAACCATATAGTATTGCATGATTCCTAAATGCCAGATTTGTCACAGTGACAGCCAGGGGAAAATCGATGACGTATGTGAGACCCGTAATTCTTTGATGGTCCAGTGATCCACAATTGTGGTCACTGCTAGATTTTCTCCCGCCAGACATCTTAATTTGTATCTGGTAACTCTACGCCGAGATTTACAATGAGAAGACAAAGTGTTCTGATAACGAAGATGTGATATTAGACAAAGTGTTCCGATAACGAAGATCTGATACTGCACTTGAAAGACTGTAAAACATCTGATGCCTCTACGGTCACCGTCCACGATCTTGACCTGTCTGGCCTTGTTGGTAAATTACCCCATTGGCTAACAAGGCTTCTCTTCTCACATCGAGGCATGTGTAGAAATGCTTGCAATACTACACCTTAACGATACACAGAGAACAATTATATACTAGTACGTGTATATGTTTATCACTCAATAATTCACAGTGATGACAGGAATTCTCAAATAACTACATGTATACAGACACGTAGACAAGGAAGGAACTGTTATATATATATATATATATCTGATTATTAATACTTAATGTGGTATTGGTCATTTTCTATACACATGGCTATTTGGCATATGGTTATGCCAACACTTGATTGAAAGATAAAAAGAGAAGGAGAAAAAGAGAAAGTGACAAAGAGAGAAAGTGAAAATGAGACAGAGAGAAAAAAAAAACAGTAATGGAATGAATGAATGAATGTTTAACAACACCCCAGCACGAAAAATACATCGGCTATTGGGTGTCAAACAATGATAATGCAAATAAATTAAGTGATGATCAACATCAATATAAACATTCAAGGTAAAAACAAAAACAGTGTAAAG
>JAECMU010034045.1:0-12548 GCA_016106625.1 Dracogyra subfuscus
GTTGATCATGCTTTAGGTATTTTCAAAGCTATCAAAGTGTTAGTGTTGAAATTTTAGTGGTGCACATATTGTTTGTAATATTTGAAGAAAAAAAATTAAAAAACAAAAATCAATATATATATATACACAGTGGAACCCATTTAATTCAGACACCCATGGGACCAAGTAAAAGTCAGATGTTAAGGGGTGCTCAGTCTTCTTCTTCTGCATTCAAGCTATAGAGTTGATCATACTTAAGATTTGGAGTCCGGTTGTGATGAAAAAAAAATCTGTCTCTGTCAAGTCTTCTTTGGAACCCAAAGCTTGACAGCCAGTGTTGCTCTGTTCGGCCAGTGGTTTATCCTGGTTTCATCATAGAGGGGGAAAAACTGCAGGATGTGCTCTGGGGATTGTGGTCCTAGATGTTCAGTTTAGACAGGTTCTTTTCTGTACTGACATTAAAAAAGGCACCATGAAAAATGTCTGGTTTTAAGGCAATTTCAGTCTACAGCAGGGAACAATATGGAATTTTTAATGAAGGTGTTAATATGCTAAAGAGAAAAAGTGTGCAGTTTTGTTTCAGGATGTTTGGTGCAGGTTTTGAATGGTTGGCCAAAAGAAAAAAGGTTAACAGCAAGGGATCTTTTATACGCACCATCCCACAGACAGGATAGTATATACCACAGCCTTTGTTACAGTTGTAGAACACTGGCTGGAACGAGAAATAGCCCAATGGGTCCACCAATGGGGATTTATCTTAAGACTGACTGCGCATAATTTTTTTCACTTTAGAACTGGGCTACATTTTGCCCCAGCAACAATAGTATGACTAGATCAAAGACCAGCAGACCCTGAATAAGTACTGATAATGGGTACAACATCTGTCTCTCAAGTGTAACCATCACTTGTCTGACCATCTGCTGTTCCACTTCACATTCACATTAACAACAGCAGTGCATGCCCAGCAATCCCACTTTAAACACAGGCTCCTTACATTGGTAAAAAAGTAAAGCAAAAGTTTGTTTTGTTTAACAACACCATTAGAGCACTTCGATTTATTACTTACAGCTATTGTATGTTAAAACATTTGGTTAGTTTGACCATGTATTCTCCGAGAGAAAACCCACGAAATGTTTCCATTAGTTACAGGGGATCTTTTATTATTTATTTTTTTATTCACAGAAACCCTGTTGCAGTAAGGCCTGACCCCAACCATGGTGAATATAATGGACAGGTGATCAACATGACCTTGATATATTACATATAACAGGTTTTAAATAAATTCTAGAGTAATCTTTTATATGCACTATCCCACAGACAGAACGGCACATGCTATGGTCTTTGGTATACCAGTTGTGGTGCACTGGCTGTAGCGAGAAATCTCCGTCAGCTAACCACTGGTTTTTTTTCTCGACATAACCATATGTCCGACGCCGATATAACCGTATTCTAATGTGTTGAGTGCATCGTTAAACAAAAAAGAAAAAAAGAAAAGAAAAGAGTAACGAGAAATAGCCAAATGGGCTCAAAAATGGGGATCGATCGTAGACTGAATGCAGATCAGACAAACGCTTTACCACTGGGCTACATTCCGTTCCCTCTTTCCTAACAAGTCTCAGTGTTATAAATACAAGGGAACCATTGCACGAATATCAAAGGTCATGTATGTTTTTCTAAATGATGTCTTGCTGCTAATCAGTAAGAGCAGCATATGTAACACTGAATGTTTCATCTCACACTAATCCATTAACCAGAACATGGTACTTGAACCTCAGTTTGATAAATGTGGAGGAAAAAAAGAAAGAAGAAAACTAATTTCATTTTTGCAGCTGCATCCTGGAACAGATCTGCAGTTATTTGTTATCTGTTATGGAAATGCACTGGAGATCAAACCATAAACTGAAAGTCAAAATATGAAAAATTACCTTTATGGCACAGTAAAAAGGGCAGGATGTAACCTAGTGGTAAAGTGTTTGCTTGATGCATTGTCAGTCTAAGATCGATCCCCGCCAGTGGACCCATTGGGTTATTTCTCATTCCAGTTAATGCACCACGACTGGTATACCAAAGGCCGTGGTATGTACTATTCTGACTGTGGAATGGTGCATATAAAAGATCCCTTGCTTCAAATGGAAAAATGTACTGGGTTTTCTCTCTAAGACCATATGTCAAAATTACCAAATGTTTGACATCCAATAACTAAATAATTAAATAAGTAGTGTCATTAAACAAACCAAACTTTTCTTTGTGGCACAGTGATCAACTGTCTTCAGTGGTGAAATGGTTATGCCAGTGGGTATAAGCATGAAGATAAGTATAAACAACACCAACAGTGATCAAGCCTGAAGGCCAATAGTCACTTGGTTCCTATCCTAGTACTGGCTTCCATCCAGAGCGTGTTTTAAAAGCTCAGTGAGGATGTGTAAGATCATTAACAACTTACCTCACCACTAACAACCATTCTAATTCAACACATTTTTCTGGCAGAAATACATCATAGGTTAAGCGAAGAACAGGGTTGTTTTGTAATGACATCATAAAGACAATTTCTGTTGCATTCTATTACCTACAGAAGTTTTTATGTCAAAAATCAACATATTATTTTGTATTAGTCGTTATCTAATCTAATCATGAGAACAGATTAAATATGTCAAATTACACATCTATGTTTAAGCCGCTGACTGTCCGACCATACATCGTCTGTTAATGGGCTGCCTAATGACATCACCAGTTGGTGACGTTTATAGGCTTATTCTTACTACAAATGTGACAATTTCCTATTTAAAATCAACCAGCAAAATGTTTAATTAGAATAGAGATAACTCTACTGTGTTTTCTGATTTGCATACGTATATCGGTGGTTTTACAGTAGCAAATTTACTGTTTTATTGGCTCTGCTAACACATCACCAATAAAACAAAATTTGCACCAATAAAACCACCAATATACGTCCACAAATCAGAAAACACAATAGGGTTACCTCGTAATTAACCCTACTGTCCAAAAACCTAAGGTATTAAGTGTCAAGGACAGCATGCTTGAACTTTAACTGGCTAAAAGTGCAAAAATATGGTGAAAAACAATTCAAACATTAAACTTAACATTAAACTTACTACTTCCCCACTTCCCTGATAAAAGGAACAAAATTAATCACTCTAACATATGGTTACATACCCCAACACCTACCCATTCACTACCTATTCATACCCTTAAAACCTAGTTAAAAATAAAATATTCTCTTTTCAAAATCAGTTTTTAAAATAAGTCTTTGCCATAAAACCATCCTGTTTAAAAAGTTACAATTTAATAACTCTATTTTGTTTGTCTGTGTACTTTTTTATATGTACAATGTTTGAAAAGTTGTAATTTGCTCAGTTATTTCATTTCAGCTTTTGTTCAAATATAAAGTGTAGAATAATAATTATATCTTAGATCTAACAACTTTACTTGTTAAATAATAAGATGTGCACCGTATAATGCTAAGTTGTGCACTGTATAATGTTGAGTTATCTCTGATTTGATTGATGTGTTGAATAAAGCAGTTCTAGATGATCCCGACAGCATTTTTTATTATAGGTGCATGTACTTGGCATACTGAATGCAAGACCAGTGTTGTCATTCATTTGATCCTAGCGGGGTTATGGAATTCATTTGATCTTAGTAGGATGTCAACTATTATATTATATCCAGGCATATATGGGTAATGTATATATTTTTGAAACTGCAATACACTAGTTTTTTTATCTCTCTTGTTTTGACAAGTGTCTATTAGAGAAGCGTTTTATCTGGTATACATGTAATATTTCAGGACATGCTTAATTTTTAATTTCAGGGCTGTAGCTAAGATGAGGGCAAGAAGGGCAGTTGCCCCCCCCCCCTCCAGAAACAGCATTATAGAAACTTAAAGAAAAGGAGTTTTAGACTATTAACTATTCAGTTGCCCCCCCCCCCCCAAAAAAAAAAAAAACACCCATAAAATCCTAGCTACGGCCCTGAATTTATAATTTTGTGTTCAAGGCTCAAACTTGTCACCCATGAAAAGGCTCGCCAATGAAAATGTTTAGCTTGTCTATAACAATGTTCTTTTTAAAGTAAATTTTGTAGCAAATAAACACGACTGAAATGTTATTTTGCTGTATGTAGATATAACTTATAAGATAAATGTTAAATACTGGCAGATAAGGTGATCTTAGCATTAAAATCGCTTTGTTGAATGAGGCCCTGGGCCTATATTTTCGAAGCAATCTTAGTACTAAGAAATTGTAGAAACATTGTAGGCTATGACATCACTACAGCACACACCATAGTGATATCATAGCCTATGATGATTTTACAATTTCATAGCGCTAATATGGCTTCGAAAATATAGGCCCAGAGCCCCATTCCACAAAGTGATATTAATGCTAATATCACCTTCAGAGCACATGGTAGTTATGCACTTAACGGTGATCTTAGGAACTGGGAACTCTATTTACGTGCTCATATCCAAAGAGGTTCAGGCACGCCCACCCTGGACTTGGCCTCTGACTTTGCCAGTAACCAATTCTGGGGCAGGAGGTGGTGATCTTAGGGCTAAAATCGCTTCATGGAATGAGGTTTAGGTGTATACATTTCACCATAATCAAGTAGCTTGACCAACGGCTGTCATTTTTATTCAGCTGCACAAAATTGTCATCAGTGATGCTCCTGATCTACGGCAATTTATATCTCAATAATGGCAATTGCCGTCAGTTCTGTTGTTAAGTTCAAATGTGCTACCATGTGTTATGAAAGTTTGTAGTAGTTGGATGCTTATAGTAAAAACCAGCATTGCTGGTGAACTTGTATTCTCCAGTGTTCACCAACGCATAGGTCAAGTTCATCTACATCTTTCATCCAGTGAAAATAATCTAATTTTGATGCAGTATGAACTACCGGTATTCGCTAATTGTTTTCTATAATATTTTAATAAATAATTCTATTACAAATTTTAAAACAAAGTAACTTGCTTTGTGATCAAATATAATGTAGTTTATAATCAATAATTTTATTAGAACTTTTAAAACAATATAACTTGCCCTGTGATTTCCTTCAAGTGTGTGAGAATATATGAATAAAAATACAAGCATACAAAGCATTTGCTGTGATTATGTATGTACCAGCACTGTTTTTTAACCAAACACTTTTTGGGCATGGTAAGGTTCTCTCTTTATACATGTACATGTACCAAAATAATGCAGGGTAACAGATATAAATCTTTCCTTAAAATGGCTCTTAAAGGGACATTTCAGAGTTTGCTGCATTGTACCGTAAGATGTTTAGAATATCAGCGTCTGTATATTCAATGTGTTTTTGTTCTTCTTAATATTTGTAAGAAGCCCAAAACTGGATTTTGTCTTCAAATAATTTCGGTCGTACGAAAAAATATAGTTTTTAGGAAATAAAATGAAATTTAACCTAGAAAAACGTTTAATATACAGCCACAAATATTCTAAACAAGAAAATATATTTAATATGTAAGTTTACTCGGAGAATATTGTATTAGTTGATAACATCTTAAAACATTGCACCAAACTCAGGAATGTCCCTTTAAATGACTTTTGGAATATGCAATTTAGATTTGTTTGAAATAAAGTATTTTATTTGATATTGCATGAAGTAAACTTAGGAAATGAAATTACATTTTTTATCATTTAAAAAACCCCAAATGTTAGCATTCAAAAACAAGAAAGAAATCTATAAAATAATTAATTCAATAATTGTAACATCCAAGTCCTGGAGAGAATTATCTGCTCAAGTCAGGCTGTGTCTATGACAGGCATGCTTGGGCAGTTCTCTGGTTTCTCTGGTGAAATCTTGCAAACACACACACACACACACAACCACACACACAAACATCAACAAACACCAACACACACCAACACACACACACACATACACACCAACATACACACCAACACACACACAAATACACACACATACACACGCACCAACACACACACACACATACACACATACACACATACACATACTCACCAACACACACACAAATACACACACCAACTTACATAAACACACACACCAACACACAAACACAATTATTAAATTACAGAATAATAAATATCATGCATGTCTGTCATCATAATTATGTAAACTTTTTAACAATCATAGTAAATGTATAAACTTGCAGGGGTTTTTTTTATCACTAACCTACATGTACAAAATATCCAAACGTAGAATTTTAAAAAAAAAGAAAAAAAGTTCAAACAAGATGTAATGTCCCACACTCTTTGACAGACAGGGATAAAACCATTTAAGCAACTAGCCAAGTAATCAGTTACTACTGGTAAGACAGATTTATTTTTACCTCAGAACTAAAACAATAAACAAAGTGCAGATCAACTTTCAACTAAGTGTGCTGCCTTAAAGCAGAGCCAACATCAGCAGTAATGCACTTCCTCCATGTGGAGTCGGTCTAAGATCAATCTCTGTCAATGGGCCCAATGGGCTATTTCTCATTCCTCTGTCCACCACAACTGGTATATAAAAGGTCATGGTATGTGCTATCCTGTCTATGAAATGGTGCATATAAACAATCCTTTGCTACTAATGGAAAAACATAGCAGGTTTCCTCTCTAAGACTATAGGTTAAAATGACCAAATGTTTAACATCCTTTAGCTAATGATTAATAAATCTATCTGCTCTAATGGTGTCATTAAACAAAACAAACTTTAACAAACTTTCTTTAAAATTCCTTATAGAGCATCCATCTTAAAGAAAGAAATGCTTTATTTAACGATGCGCTCAACACATTTTATTTATGGTTATATGGCGTCAGACATATGGTTAAGGACCACACAGATTTTGAGAGAAAACCCGCTGTCGCTACTTCATGGGCTACTCTTTCCGATTGGCAGCAAGGGATCTTTTATTTGCGCTTCCCACAGGCAGGAGAGCACAAACCATGGCCTTTGTTGAACCAGTTATGAAACACTGGTTGGTGCAAGTGGTTTACACCTACCCATTGAGCCTTGCGGAGCACTCACTCAGTGTTTAGAGTCGGTATCTGGATTAAAAATCCCATGCCTCGACTGGGATCCGAACCCAGTACGTACCAGCCTATAGACCGATGGCCTAACCACGATGCCACTGAGGCCGGTGCATCCATCTTAAGTGTAGGAGGTGAAGTGCAGTCACTTTAATGAGCCATTCAGTAATTACCTAATGCTCCAGGCCAGTGGGAGTAGGTGTTGTGCGATGCATTAAGAAGTGTGAGGGTGTGTTTGGCAAGTTACGTAATGTTATCAAAACAATGTCTTGTTTTCATTCATCCAGTTAAATGCAGCCAGTCATCACCATTATTTTCTATTTAGTATTTATTACCAAAAGAAACCAAATAAAATTCATACAAACTAAAAATCCATTGTTGATCAAATTAAGAAACATTGCATGGAGAAGATGAGGGGTGTTGTCAACCATTATGTAATTTTAGAAAGGTGGGTTTCAATGTTACAAAATTTTATATGGGATGAGGGGGTCATAAAAATGCCAGATTTTGTGTTGTATAATTCTTGAATGACCGACCTCCAAGCAAATATTAAAGTATCATACAGTATTCATTAATATTTATATCAATGTGCTTTAGTGGTGTCGTTAAACAAACCAAACTTCTTCTTCATTAATATTTAATACATTATTATGTACTGGTGTAATACTTGAATATTCAAATATAATTAATAAATTAAATGCCTGAAACCTCAGTGATATAGGGGCATGCTAATAAAAACATTCATTAAATCTCTAATATGAAGTGAACTCCATTTAAATTTTAACTGTATCAAAAAAAAGACCTCAGTACTATATTGTGCATGTCATAAATACATACAAGGGATACAAGATAAAAACTGGATGCTGAGACCCTCAAGCACAGCAACTTGGTGAACATGGTCAAGACATATGAAGCTAAATTTTAGTTTCAGTTAGCAGCAGCAGCAACAAAAACAAAATAATAATAATAATAATAAATAAATAAAATGTTTAAGCTCTTTAAAGAAATGTATTTATTTGATTTTAATTAACTCTTTTTTATGATGTATTAATGAAATATACTGAAAAACAACAAATATATTAATTTAGTTTAACTGATTTAAAATTGTTCACTTTAAATTCCACTAGTTTTTATGTCTATTAAAATCATCAATGTCAATTTACGGAATTAATTTTATCATGAAAAAACATCTATTTGAATATTTGTGTTTATTTTGTTGTACAATTTACATCCATCATATTCAAGTTCAATTTTTATTTGTCAATTAGGCAAACAACAGCTCAAACCTTGTAGATGAAGCAGTGCTCACCCTGTCCATGGCCATATTAGCCAACTACTATTTTGTATACAAAGTGGCTACAGCATTTGAATGAATGAATGAATGAATGTTTAACGACACCCCAGCACGAAAAATACATGGGCTATTGGGTGTCAAACTATAGTAATGAAACCAATAAGGTGATGATCAACATCAATATAAAAATTCAATAAAAGGTATAAAGAACTGATAAAAAATGCAGACATCATAGAGAGATACTGAATATTACTCCAAGTTTCAATTTGTGCTGAAACCAATAAGGTGATGATCAACATCAATATAAAAATTCAATAAAAGGTATAAAGAACTGATAAAAAATACAGACATCATAGAGAGATACTGAATTTTACTCAAAATTTCAATTTGTGCTGTATTGGCCATTCTCAGATAATGTAACATCCCTGCACTATGATGAGGTTACAGCACACAGCAGGGGCTACAGCATTTAGTCTCTAACTTACAAAATATTCTTTAAATTAACCACATTTTAGTAATTTTCAAGCAAATCTACACATATCTGAAAGTTGGTTAAAACAAAATGTGTTCCACTGTGATCTAGCCCTTTGAAATAGGTGTTTTATTTGTTTACTCACCCAATCATGTGTCCAGTTCCATGCCATATGGTATGTGTGTATGTCTACAGGGCCAGTGTTGCAGACCAGGTCTCCACAGCTCCCACTGTGATTGATACTCCAAGTGAAATTACTGACACCATCAACGAAAACACAAACAGCAGGCTCTCCAAACAGATATCATCTCCTGGTCTGAGACTTGATAAAACTGTCAGACTGATACCCTTAGTAACAGATTGACACTGATTCTCCAGGTACACACAGCCTTTCACTCCACTGGAACCACCCTATACTGACTTAGAACTAGGATATACTTGATAATTAGTAAAATACTCAGAAACCCCTGAATTAAGTTTCCAAATACAGAACTGATGTCCATGTATCACAGGTACTACTAACTGAAATATAATGATTTATAACATCCTTTCACTCCACTGGAATCACTGTATGTTGATCTAGAACTAGGATTTACTTGATAATTAACAAAATACTCAGAAAATCTTTGAATTAAATTTCCAAATGCTGAACTGATGTTAGTGTATACATGTGTATACTACTAACCAAAATATAATGGTTTACAACATCCTTTCACTCCGCTAGAACCACTGTATAATGATTTGGAACAAGGATTACTTGATAATCAGCAAAATCCTCAGAATCACTTACATTAAATTTCCAAATACTGGCTAGATGTCCATGTATATACTACTAACCGCAATATAATGATTTATAATGTCCTTTCACTTTGGTAGAACCACTGTATAATGATTCGGAACTATGATGACTTGAAAATTCACAAAATCCTCGGAATCACTTAACTTAATGTTTCTATGATTCATGTCCATATATATACTGGTACTACTAACCGATAATGTAACAAATATATGCAAGATTCTTTAACAACGTTTGTAACATTTTGTAGATCATCTAAAGTGAAAAAGGTACAAATAAAACTCCATGGAACTAAGTTTCAAAAGTTTAAGGTTAAAACAAATTATAATTTCTTCCTTATTACAGCCACTTAGCTGAAAACTGAATGTCCATGAAGAACCTTCCAGTACAATCCAACAACAAACTTTGAGTTCCTCTGGATTTGTCTTTAGTATTTCAAATAGTTTTTCTCATTTCACACACCATTCCACATACTTACCTTTCTTACATTAGCAAATTAAAATAAGAACCAATTCCAATTTAAAATGTTTAACACAGACACACACACATATGAGCTCATTCTTGAATACAGCATACTTTTTCTCTGAGTAGTTCTATAAACCCACAGAATGTTGAAGGTAAGTTTGGTAACTCTAGACAAGTTAGTTTTTTTCCTAACTTGACTACTATACTCCCTGCTGATGATTAACTCAGCACATGGCAAACTCTGATTGGTTGAAGAGTTTGGCCGGCACACGCCAAGTTCACTTGTTCATTCATCACGTTACTCCCAATCATCCCAGACTAACAGATCAAAATCTTCGTGAAATGTGATTAGGTGGAAAATATACACATGCCGTTGTAGCAGTATGCCTAATACTTGGGTGGAACCGGTTCCAACAGAGAGATTGCATGCATACATGTATTAAATTTCCCATGTTTTTTCAGTAATTTTATAACTAGGTGTTGTCAGTCGGTGAACCGATGATAATAGTGGCAGGGAAGAACATATGTTCAAGTAGAAATACAGCCATGTTTATAGATCTGATTCCTGTAACCTAAATCCAGTTTGTGAACTGGTACATAGAGATGTTAACGGTAAAAGTTAAAGTTTGTTTTGTTCAACCACACCACCAGAGCACATTGACCTATTACCGGTAATCATCGACTATTGGATGTCAAACATTTCATAATTTTTTAACATGTAAGCTAAGAGAATATCTGCTACATTTTTCAATTAGCAACAAAATATGTTTTATATGCATTTTATATAGACAAGACAGCACATACCACAGCCTTTAATATACCAGTCATGGGACACTGGTTAGGATAGAAGAAAACCTAAATAGATGAAGGTATGAGTCAAGAAAAAAAGTATTTTCATCAACTAAATATGAAGAGAATATTAAATAAGAAAGGACTGGAAGAAATGCTTTATATAACGACACATTTAGTTACCCAGTGGGCACAATTGCATAAAATAGACGTCAAAAAGACGTCTTTTAACGATGTCTAATAACCGTCAAATCTTAGTTGAAAATGAAAGAAATTATTACGTAATTTTTACTACGTCTTTTTTTAATGTCTTTTAGACATCATTTAATTACATCTTTTAGACGTCTTTTTTAATACATCTTTTAGACGTCGTTTTTACGACGCCGTTTAGATGTCTTTTTTAATTACATCTTTTAGACGTCTTTTATAATTACATCTTTTAGACGTCTTTTTTAATATGCCGTTTAGACATCTTTTTCATGTCAATTATAATTTATAATATGCCTTTTAGACATCTTTTTGATTACGTCTTTTTCAACGCATCTTTTAGACATGTTTCAGACATCCACTATCTTTCAAACAGACAAGTGAGAGATATATCACACTTCTCATGACTGGATGATGAGGGGCTGTATCTGGCAGGAATCTCAGGACAGATTTATAATTTATACCACAGACCCCAAGTACAGGAGAGTGATATATCTGAACCCAATCTCTGAAATGTTAAGATATTGATCAGTTTGGAAAAATACACAATAAGAACACATTAACAATTGTCATAGTTTATTTATTGAGAATTAAACATATTAATATTTAATGTGTCAGTCTAGATATATACAGCGGACTCTGTCCAAACCGGCATCTGTCTAATCCGGAATTCTGTCTTAAACAGGATTTATTTTTCAGTCCCAAACGCATATTCTTCTGGTCCCATAAGGATCCAGTTTAGACAGAGGCCACTGTATTTCACATTGTTTTCCTCGCAATACAACTGCATGTGTATCCCCCAGACTCGTAGGAGCACTCATTCTCACCATGAATACACTTTATCATTAGAAAATTAAAAAAAACCCATATAAATCCTGAGATATTGATTATCAATTCCAGATCTGGAGATAATCAAGTACTGTATTTTAGCAACACATAAAATAATTTATAGTCTTATAAAAGGAAGTATTAATGATTTATAATAAACTCCAATAATAATGCAAAACAAGATTTTTGGTGTCTAAATTATACCTAGAAAGTCAATAATAACAGTAAGTGTCAAAAATATAATTGCTTATTATGAAAAAATTACGATCTTCCCATCAGGTAAGTAAATTGTGCAAACCTTTGCAATGATTCCAGTGGAAATTGAATTACAATATGTGATTTTGTACCCTACATAACAAAGTACTGAAATGGGCTGTAGGGAGATCTACGCTTAAAAAAACACGGACATTTTAATTTTCAATATTGTTTTCATTCAGTTTTTTTTTTAAATACACTAAATTCAACATCACATCATGAGTCCAGCATTGTTCTTTCTGGAGTATGCATATCGTAGGTAGAATGCTATCTTGTCATGTATCAAGGAAACTGTTGTATGAGTCAAATCTTGTTCTTTCTTGAGTAAGCATGGTGTAGGTGCATTGCTATCTTGTCACGTTTCTAGGAAACTTGTTGTATCATGGCTCTGCAAGACGACATCTACGAAAGAAAATATTGACACTAAAATATGTA
>JAECMU010034080.1:1628-15047 GCA_016106625.1 Dracogyra subfuscus
AATAAATAAAAGTACAGCTATGTAGCCTACTTTGCACCATGAAAAAGTGTAGGTCTGCTTTTACATATAAGCATATGCCCAATATAAGAATAGTATAGGGGTACCGATTTTCCGCGTTCACGGACTCGCGGACGGAATAACAGAATCGCCAAGCAGAAACGGAATTTGCATTTTCCCCGAGTTGTCAAACGTAAAACCAACTTTTGTATTCAAGTGTATAGGTTTATTAAATTAGTTTTAATATACATTCATTGGTTTCTGATTAATTGATCGTTTGAATCATTATGGCATGACAAAAGAGTTAACGTACTGCATGACAAAATGTAAACACATGTCATGTGTTCATACATCGATGGCCGCCATATTGTTTTCACCGTTCGGCTTGATTCGGCTCGGTTCGGTTTTATTCGTTTGGTAAAATTCTAGCTGCGTTCGATTGAGAGCTCGCCAGTAACATTTGTAAACACAGGCGCAAGAGTGCGCACCCTTTTTAAATTATAACCAACAGCACTTTGGTTCTGGCAGATCAAAGAAACACTGCTGACATAAATGAAACACTGTTATACACTGTTTGGCCGGCATACCTTGACAAGCCTTGATGACTTTAATTACAAGTTACTACATTGGTGTTCATTGTGTTTTGCATCCACTGAACATTATATTTTAGGGCTTTTTAATTATTATTATTTCATTGAGATGGGGTGGGGTGTTATTTATTTAAATAGTGTGTTGGCTGAGTTCAGGATAATACTCAAAATAAATGTTTTCTCTTATAATCTGTTGCAATATTGTGGGGTTTATTTTTTTTAGAAAATATTATTCGGGCTAGTGAAAATAGATCCGGGCAAGTGAAAGTGTTGTCACCACTTGCCCGGATGGCAACTCAAAAAAAAAGTTAAGCGCAGACACTGCATTACCACTATTGACGATTTGGAACTTGAATTTGTGTGATGATCATTAAGTGCCTTTTTTGTGCAACTAATGAAACATTTTGTAAATAATGAAAATTTTCAGCGGTACCTTTCACGGCATGCAGGCGGTGGACACAAATCTATATAACTTTCATTCTCATGGCCTAAAGCAATAATAATATATCTGACGGAATCATAATGCCAGAATCAGGGTCATTTCGCCCTAAAGCCATTTTGAACTCTGCATTGTTTCACCAGTAGTCCTATTCACCCAGGGTTAGTTCGCCCTAAATCTCATTCGTACAGTCATTTCGCCCCACAAAATAAATATATTTATTATAGTTTTGAAGTATTTTTTTCTTCTGTTTATTCATTACCAAATATTAGGTAATTTTCTGTCTTTGGAAATAAACAAAATTATAATACTTTTATCTGTAAATATAAACATGTAATGTGTGACATCTAAAAATCAGTGGATATAGGACAAATCAATGAATAAATGTACTTTATTAACAAAATGTCTCTGTTAGAGGTGCGAATCGAAACATGGTACAAAACGACTTGGTTAGAGGTACGAATCGACCCTGTTCAATTCGACTCTGGTGAACTAGTAATAAGGGCGAAACGAAGCTTAAGAGAAGAGTATTTGTGTATGGAATTTAATTTTATTTAGATGGAAATTGGAACTAGCAGGTGAGGTTGAACTCGCTTATGCATTTAAAGCCAAGTACACCAAAAATACTAGAACGAGAAAAAACACCCAAACAGTTGAACTTCTCTGTTATGCACAATGTAAACAAACGCTCTGATTTACGACAAGGCACTACGCTTTCATCAACCTGACTTTTAAAACAACATAAATGACTTGATAGTATAATAAACTATTTAACTAAATATATTTCAATTGGCATCAATATAACGAAATGGAGTTATAGTATTTTTTTCTTTTAAAAATCCAAAGAAAAAATGCATATTATTAGACCTGTTGGTAGGATACGCTCGAGCAAAAACGACCACTCACGATACCCAAGTGATGATTTTCTTTTCTTTGTGACTACGTAATTGGTCAGTTTTATGATTTTAGATGGGAAAGTCTACTTTATCAAAGGTTTTACAGAGTTACTTACAGTAATAAAGGGGGACGGCTAGTATAGTCCATTATACTTTGACTATATCACACAATACCCTGTGATCTTAATAAAAGAGACCAGTCTTTTAAGTGTGTCTCTAGAGACAGTGTCTGAGAGCATCTAAATATATACCTGCCAATCAAGAACCACGGGTACAGGCCACGAAAAGAAACAACTAATTAACTAAGAAAACACTCCGATTATTATTTAAGTACGTGGGTTAATTTAAAATTTTAAACCATAATACAGTTATTTCAATACTTTGACAATGTTGGTTTAATTTTTATTAAATATAATATATACTAGTAATTGTTGCTAGCTTACTGGGATGATCATTATTGAATAATATTGGGATGCATCCGCAAAAATCAGGTATGTTTTCTTTCTTCAGTTCAAGACTAATTCCTGACGTGACACGTTAGGTATTACGTGACCACCAGCTCGCCAGAGGGCGTATTCACTGGGATGGTACAAAATGGCTGCGCCCGTTATATATAATAGCCGTCACATTTAACCGTTTTATTAATTAACTATACGCTTATACTTGTTGATATTAAACAATAATGTGCTATATATATCCTTGAATATGCATACCAGGTTAAATGCCTTGATTGTGTCCTCCTTTAAGTGTACTTGTTGATTTATTTCCACTGTTACGTATACTGTAGTCTGTCCCATCCTCCTACAAAAAGTTTTTTTGTAAATAATTTCAGTTTGGTTTACTGAGAAGAATGTGAGCTAAAGAATGTGAGCATTGTTAGGTATTGGGGGAAGTGTTTACCAGTCGTGTTCTGGACTAGCTCTGGGTGAGCAAAACAATTTGCTATGTTATTTATTAAACTTAAAAATTGTAGTCTAAATTATCAGTTATTTTTGGATAAAAAGGAGTCAATTATTACGTGAAATTATTTCTCCAAACTGAATAAAATTTGCCAACTACTTTCAGAGCTAGCCTTGATGGTGATTAGGTGTGCTTGAGATACTGTTACACAAGTTGTACTCAACTGCCACACTCGTACTTGTAATAATGTTGCGGAAATTGATTTACGGCACTTGCACGCTGTCAAAGTGCTTACTTTATGGATCAAGACCCACTACGCCTTAGGCCCTGGGGGAAACCCCTGTGTATATATATGTGTGTGCATATATATGTATGTGTGTGTGTATATATATATATGTATACATGTGTGTGTGTGTGTGTGTACATATATCACTGAACTGAAGACATTCATGTCAAAGTCAGCATTACATTATCGTAAATAGTATGCTCATGGAAATATCTATAATGGGGAAAAGAACATGTAAGTATTCTGCTTGAAATCATTAGTAATTCGGTCTTTAATTTGCCATTAATTTTTTTCAAATGATTGACTATTGTGTTGGAAGCAAGAATAATAATTTATATTAATGTTTTAATTTCTTTTTCAGAAAACCTGGACTAAATGACTTGGAAGCTTTTAGAAATGTATTTACAGGGAGTTTATTAAGTACTGGACAAGCTTGACGATTGATGAGTCACTAGGAAAGATGCCATCATTTAAGCTTGCATCAGCGGGAGATGATGTTAAGCTATGGGATTGTCATACTTTTGATCGTCTCAAACAGTACAACCCACACGACCAGAATGTTTCTGCACTGAGTTGGAGTAACGATGGTAATTATTGCGTCATAACAAGTAGAACTAACGCAGGCCACATTCTTTGACGCATGGGATCAATACCCGTCGGTGGACTCATTGGGCTAGTTATAATTCCAGCTTGTGCAGCACGACTGGTAAAGGCTGTGGTATGTGCTGACCTATCTGTGGGATGGTACATATAAAAGATCCCTTGCTACTGATGGAAACATGTAGCGGGTCTCCTCTCAATGATGTCAGAATTACCAAATGTTTGACATCCAAAAGCCAATGATTAATAAATCATTGTGCTCTAATGGTGTCGTTAAACAAAACAAACCTTTTTCTTTATGTGACACATAAAAGTTGTTTATTTTGCATAGTGGTTATTTTTACAGTTGAGTTGAAATTTTGTTTATATATTTTTTATCACGTACTGTTAGAGAACAAGCTTAACTTCCATGGCAGTTTACCCATTTTTCACAGTTATGGCCCTTGAATTTAGGAGATTGGAAAAATTGTTGGTCCCACCTGCAGCCCTCGAAATTCGCGACCATGTCAAACTTGATTTGCAACAGCATTTTATTGCCGTCGCAAATCTGTGAGTGTTGAAAAGTATGTAGGCATTTCCTGGGTTTCCCCTGATCCTTGAATACCTTTAGTCATGTGACTAATTTGTTACTCCAATCTGTAGTCAGTTTAACATCCAGTTTAGTCAAATCAGTCATGTTAATGTGTAACTACATATTAACGTGAAAAAAGACAAATTAAGGATTCAAGTAGCATATATAAAAAAATCGGTCGTCACTATGATGATCTTATTGCAACTTTCTTTCGTCACTTGAGACCCCCTTTCGTCATGTGACGATTTGGCGAACGGGCAGCGGAAACCCAGATTTCTCTCTGAACTCTGTCCAGTATTATGTATAGCTCAGTTTCCTCCATAAATATTAATTGGTTTATTCTAGTATATGCTTACGAAAGTAAAGTTGAGATGTTATATTTTAGCATATTATTACAACAGTGGATCATATATTAAGAATGTTGACAGCATTAATATTTTCTTTAAAATTGCCACCGTAGTGCCGTTGCAAAATTAATTTGCGACGGCACTTAACTGCCATTGTTTATAAAATCCACTAGCCATGGAATCAGTTATTTAAAACATTACTAGTCACAATTTAAAATTCACTGGCCCTACTTTACTTTAAATGCAAATTTACTAAATACTAATAATCAGATATGTCACCTAAAGAGGAAAATAGAGCTGACAAAGACTAACATTGTGGGTTGATGTTGGGGCAGGATATTCAAATTTGCAAAATACAACTTTAATTTTTTATATATTGTTTTAAATTTCATTTGCCATCTGGCATGGCAATAGTAGTTATTTACATTTACTAGCCCAACATTGAATATCACTAGCCATGGGATTGGGGCTACCATAATCTAGAAGTCCTGCTGTAAGCATGTATCAAAATGTCCTGAGGTGTTTTTAAACAATTATCCTTACCATGTTTTGTCCTTATCCCACTTTTCTTATATTTATTAACTTAAATCTTTCTCTTTTCCAGCCTCTTGGTTAGCTAGTGCTTCTGCCCTTGACAACAAAATAGCTCTGTCTTGTGTAAAGAATGGGAGCGTTGCCACAATCAGTTTGGAATGTGAGGTATGTACTATCTTGTACAAAGTCACTTTTGTTTTAGCTGGTAACAGGTTCATTCAAGTCATGAATTTCTCAAATAGTCATGCATAGTATTTAGCAGGCTTAGAAAATCATAGAATTTTTAGTAGTTCCACAGTTCGGAAAAACAGAACAGACCAGAGAGCTTCTCTTGGGGACAACACACTGGAATCTTTCTTGGTGTTGAAATCAAGACTAGGACATCCTTGTGACACATACAGACAGCATTCCGACAAAACCCTAGATCATCTGAAAGGGACTTACTATAGGCAACTACATTGTTAAATTTAAACTCCAGACTGTCATAAATTACACAGTTTTGTGAAGGAAGTTTTATTTTTGTGGAACCCAGTAAAATATTATGCAGTTTTACCTTTGTGTTAAGCAAGTTTATCCTTATCATTATGTCATCGGATCAACCGTGTGGAGAGCGGGAGTGAGCAGAGCTAGGGCCCAGAATGCAATCCTAAAGTACATGCATGTGCTTTTTGTTAATATGAGGAGTGCATACAAAAGATTCTGCCATTTGAGAACTATTTTCCTTAAAATCTGTGAACAGTATTACCGAGCCGAGCTATGGCGGCTCTGACAACGAATCGAGTGTATACTTTTGACGATATCCGTTCATAACGAAAACACACAAGTTTTTTAAAAGTGCATTTAAGCTTGTATTTCATATCTGTATATGATCTTATAATATGGTATCCAGACAATGTAGCTTTAATTTTGTGTGGTGTAAACTTTGTGCGGAGTTCAGAGATGGTGTTTTGAAACATCCCAGCGTACGTGGTGTAGCAAAATCAAGTGTGTTGCAATACACCGTGTGACCAAATGCAACGTATCAAGACATTTGTCAGGCAAAGCACATGGCATAGCATTACTGCTGCAATCGATCCCCGTCAGCTAACCACTGGGGTTTTTCTCGACATAACCATATGTCCGACGCCGATATAACCGTAATTATAATGTGTTGAGTGCGTCGTTAAACAAACAAACAAACATATTGCTGCAATTTCAAACAGACACAACGGCAGGTAAATATTTAATAATTTATTTCATAAGGTGCCATTTACAAAACTTCAAAGTACGTTGTACTTTTACCTATTTACGCGCATTGTCTATTTTTGTGAGGCCAATCTACTATTTTGTAATGTACTTCCAGTTGCTTGTCGCAAAGTTAGAAAACGCGATTAAATCAAATTAAATAGTGTTTAAGACATGTTCCATTGTTGATACTAAATGTTTGATTACTAGCGACAACAAGTTTTAAATTTTATTAGTAGTGTTTTGTCATACCGGTTAATGTTGTAAATCTAGGTCACATGGTTGAGTTCATTTCCACAAAGTTGGTACATTGGTGAGGAATACATATTGTTTCTCACTTACATACAATCATTATTAGCTTAACCTTCTATCTTTACAGATTATATTTCACGCATATTTAATGTCGAAGTTATAGTTCATATCTGCTATATCTACTGATATAATATAAACTCCAACATGATACACCCATCCGCCCCATGCACAGAAATACAACTCAAAACCGACGTGAAACTGATGTTTCTTTTGTCTGTATTGTGGGTGACTGGCAGTAGGACTGAGTAGGACACCAAAACAATTATGAACAGCATTCAGTAATTAATCATACAAATAAGAGGGTAGTAGTGGTAACAAATATGGATGAAGAAGAAATAATGCATATAGCTGAGAAGTTTGAAACTTGCTTACAATTATCTAATTTTGACATAACTAGAGTTATTGGTGAATGGCGTTCATTTAAAAGGCTTGTTTGTCACTGGTACCCAAAGCATGATGTGCATTCACTATGGCCCAAAATATTTGAATTCAGGCAGTCTGAATATCCAAATTTGTGTAAACTGGTATCCATTATTTTAGCTGTAGGTGTGTCAAATGGTACTGTAGAGAGGGGCTTTAGTGCACTTTAAATCATCCTCACCGATAGAAGGCTAAAACTCAGTCACAAAAGCTTGGAAGCAATATTGATGGTTAAAATCAATGACTTTTCGTGGACTAAAGAAGAAAGGGCGAGATAATAGAGTCTGCTGTTGACAGGCATATGTCCAAGCACAGAGTGAAACGAATCCAGCAGCAGGAACCACAGCAGTCATCTCAGTCGTGCATTGTTTCAGATGACTCTTCGGAATCAGAGTATTATGATGAAACTACATTTTTAAAAGCCTACTACGTGTAGATCAATAAAAAACATAAAAACTAGTTAATTTTTCCAAATTTATTCATTATATTGTAATACAAGACTGAACATGATTGCACCCGTGCACCTTAAAAGATAAGGTCTGCATTCATTTAACAATATTTTCTGAACACCTTATCTTCCATATTGTTAAAAGAAAATAGCTTTCGTTGATGATTTTGGTACTAGGTTAGTACTAAAGCTGAGAATCACTCTATTGAAATGGAGGATGGGGGTTGGCCCATTGTTCTATTTCACATTCCAGCCATTGAACCATGACTAGTACATCAAAGGTGTATGTGCTATCCTGTCTGTGGAATGGTTCACATAAAAGATCCCTTGCTACTAATGAAAACATGTAGCACGTTTTCTTTCTAAGACTGTCAAAATTACCAACTGTTTGATATCCATCAGCTGATGACTAATAAATCAGTGTACTAACTAATGTTTACCTTAAATTTTGAAATTGTATTCCTCATTTCTGTGATTAAAGTTTCTATTCCTATTTTGGATTGTATCTGTTCTTATCACATGTACACAACAGCTTTAACTAAACTTTATTAATGTCATATTAAAGGGACATACCCTAGTTTTTAAACACTAAGACATAGTTTTGACTATTAATCATACTTTACTTAAATTGTATTGTTTAAAGTATCTTATTTCCATACATTTGAAGTCTTTTTGGTCATCCTGATGTTTTTTAATATAACAAAATGCATTTCTCATATTCTTAAAAAGGCACGTGCCTCAGAGAAGTAACAGTTATGTAGTCGAGTTTTATTCTATTTTAGAGGGTATTTCACCATTTCAAAGTCAAAGACTCATGTTTCACTCAATTGTAACTTTATCAAAATGTGTTACAGGTTTGTAAATTAAACTAAACTTAATGTTAATTTTCATGAACTGAAACTAGTGTATGTCCCTTTAATATTTGTGTTTTTCAGGAAGGTCAGACATGCCTTGAGTATGATTCAAGTGCTCGACACTTGATATCTGGAGGTATAAGTGGTACTGTTAACATCTGGGATGTTAAGATGCGTAAAGCAAAGAAAACATTCAAGGTATGTCTTAATTTAAGTTTCTTATAATTATATTTATTTTGTTGTATAAATTAATTCTAAAAGGATGTGTAATTCAGCGTTTAGCTTCGATGTTAATTGTAGTAATTCATACAAAACAAATTAACATTTGAATGGCATCCTGGGTCACTGAAGGAATGGGTTCCAGCTCAATGTTGGATTCTTGGTTCTGATCATTGCATGTTTTGTCACAAGTTACTGTAACACTTTCAACAATCTGCTCGTCATTGAGACTGGCAAATGTCTCAATGTCTTTATCAACATTGACAAACTCATCTAAGTCCATTCTCAGTTCATTGTTGATAGAAAGCCTGTGTTATGCAGCCCTTGAAATTCGGACAAGTTTGCTACGGCAGTTAAGTGCCGTCGCAAATATATTTTGCAATGGCACTACGACGGCAATTCTAAAGAAAAGATTAATGCTGTCAAAATTATTCATATATGATCCACTGCTGTAATAATATACTAAAACATAACATCTCAACTTTACTTTCGAAAACTTCTATACTGGAATAACCCAATTTATATTTAATTAAGGAAACTGAGCTACACACATTAATAAATTTATGCTTCTCTCTAGGATCTGTAATTGGACAGAGTTCAGAAAAAAATGTCTACAGACTTTTCACCACTCACAGATTTGCGACGGCAATGAAATGCTGTTGCAAATCAAGTTTGCGATAGCTTTTGCGACGGCATTGCCGATTGCCGCCGCGAATTTCGAGGGCTGGTTATGTCACAAACCATATCCCATAATGCTGGTTCTTCAAGCAACTCTGCATGAGGCTCTCATTTTTTAATGTTCGTGGCACTGACAGTCTCCCAGTCTTGTTTCACCAAACGAATGCCGTCATTTAGTGGTAACTGGAGATCATTACCAGACTTGAAGTAATGAATCCATGATTGAAATTGAATGCACCTATTTGTCACGTGATCATCAGACTCATTTGTTCCTGTACCACTAGTGCAAATTGGGCATGAATACCGCAACGACCTAAAGCAAGTGTTGCAAATTGCAACTCATTAACACAAAACACGTTTACTCAGGGTTCGCACGGGTGCTTAAAAACCTTTGAAAGTGCTTGGATTTTTATTTAGAGAAGAGTGCTTGAAAGTCCTTAAAAACGGTATTCTCTATTTTGAAATAAAATTTTGTTTAAATCCAGTGTTTGCTCCGGATTTTTATACCTTTTTTTACGGCTTTTTTAATTTTTGCCGAAGTCATATAGTCGGGATCAGCACTCCACGCATTACATTCTTCATTCATGTCGATCGTCATTCTGTGCACAGCACCCTCTCTTGATTAGTGGCTTAATTATAACTGGACATGCACAATGCTGTTAATATTTCAGCACGTTATCGATGTCAACATTGTTGAAAGGATGCTTGAAATTCGTGAAACATTGTCCTTGAAAAGTCCTTAAATTTTGATCCATCAAAGGTGTATGAACCCTGTTTACTGTATACTACCAGTAGTCATCAGTGTTAGATTTGCACCAATCAACAGGTTAATTAAAATACGATGATTGACTTCTGACCACACTGTTGGTTGTAGTATTGAGGGGATTATAATGACTAAATGGAATTCGCTTTGAAAAGGACGTTGGTGGATGGTGAGGGTGGCAGTCAATTAAAAGAATTAAACAGAGATGCAAATGGTACTTGAAAAGAAGTTGGCGGTATGCAGGGTTGGCGTTAATCAGGGTACAACAAATTGAAGGTATACTGTATTTTAAATCGGATAAAATGTAATATTGGTTAACCAAATAAAACTACTTTAAAATGACAAGAGTGGTTAAAGTGACAATAGGATGGAAAAAAAAGAGTCTGTGATGTTAAAACAGGGGAAAATAAATAAATTGTTACTTCTCAGAAGTATGTGTATTTTTTAGAATTCGATATATTACAAACAATCAAGATGACCAGACACACTTTAGATGTTTGGAACAGGATAATCTAAATAATAATATGCAAGTAATATTGATATTTCAATTCTAAAAAAAATGGCTCTATTAGTGATAAATATGTCGTAGTGCCTAAACATTCGGGTACATCACTTTAATAACTGTAATATAACTTTCAATCTTTCGGTCAATGTCATTTATGTTTTCCTTTATCTTTTTCAGGATCATAAGAGTGCTTTGACAAGTGTTTGTTTCAACCACAATGACACGTGCATTGCCTCAGGGTCTGAAACGGGGGAGATAATCATAAGCAATGTGGTGTCAGGTTTTGGCAGCAGTCCACTTGTTGCCCCCAAAACTCAGGTATTTATGTTGGAAAGTACTGTGTGTACACCTGTTGCAATTTTTGGTTTAATTTCGTTTTAAACATATTTGTAATTTTCAGACTATTCATCGGATTTGGTTTGAGAAGTCTGTGTTGGATACTATGTATGACATTTGATCAATATGTTTTTAAAACAGAGCTGTCATATCATTAAAAAAGTTTGTTTTTGTTAATGTAAATCCAGAAATTCCGTGAAAATTATGGGTATTTAGTTAGATTCCTATTAACATTTATTTATGTAAAAATAACAACAACATCCAGTCCAACATCTAATGTTCAGGCAATCTCTATTAGAAAATGTAATTGTTATGTCTACACAATAATTATGTTATTACATGGCTTGTAATTCATTTTGTGTAGTGGTAAGCAAACTTTGCCTCTCCAGTTTTATTCTGGAAGCTAATGCTAGAAATTGAGAAGCAGTTCTACAACTTTATCCCAAAATAAGTCCTAATTAGATGTCGGGACATAGCCCAGTGGTACAGTGCTCTATTGATGCATGTTTGGTTTGGGATCGATCCCCATTGGTGGGCCAATTGGGCTATTTCTTGTTCCAGCCAGTGCACCACGACTGGCACATCAAATGCCATGGTATGTACTACCCTGTTTGTAGGATGGTGCATATAAAAGATCCCTTCCTGCTAATCGAAAAGAGTAACCCATGAAGTGGTGACAGCAAGTTTCCTCTCAATATCTGTGGTTCTTAACCATATGTCTTGCGCCATATAACTGTAAATAAAATGTGTTGAGTGTGTTGTTAAATAAAACATTTCTTTCTTTCTCCTGACTAGATTTTAACAACATGCACAAGACTTAATACATTCAAGAAAATGTTTTTGATTTATATTACCATTCCTGAAAATAAACAATTCTGGCTATATCAGGAATACTGTAAAACACAAGATGGAAAGCAGATACGGCTTGTGAAGCTGATTATTGTGTATTTTGAGCAGAATTTGCTGCCTGCCTCTTATTAATTTGAAGCCTTGAAGTATTTATTTGCATCAAATTTAAAATTAATTAATGATTTAGAACCTTGTGGGAAAAAAAGGTGGATTGCTGTGATGTAAAATTGCATGAATCAAAATGGATTCTTGTTAAATTTGATAAAAAAATAAGACTGAATTAAGTAGTTACAAAGCACCCGATTTGCCAGAACAAAACAAAATCCAGAAAAAAGTGCATTACCATTATGTAAAGTTGCAGGAATTGAAATTAATTGTAGTACAATTTGATAAGAACAAAATGGGCCTTAATTTAATTAGTTATTTAGCATATTGTAAAAAAAAACCCTGGAAAAAAGTAGATTACCATTATGTAACAGGGCTCGCGCTGCCGTTCGCCAAAGTCGCCAATGGCGAAAGAATTTCCGATTTGGCGAAAAAATTGGCGAAAGATCTTTTTCTGATGTTGAATTTTAGTACCAAACGTTAACCAGTTTTGTTCAGTTGATCTGCTTCGCGTTGTGAATAAGCGTTATTTGCATGGCCACATGGCCAGTCTATAATGACTATTATTCAAAAGTTAGAAAACGCGATTAAATAAAATGAAATAATGTTTAAGCCGTGTTGCATTGTTAATACTAAATGTTTGATTACTATCGACTACAAGTTTTACTTTTTATTAGTCATGTTTTGTCATACCGGTTGATGTTATAAATCTAGGTTGAGTTCATTTCCACGAAGTGGGTGCGTTGGCGAGGAATACATACGATATTGTTTCTCACTTATGAACATACAATCATTATTAGCTAAACCTTTATACGTTTACAGTTTATATTTCAAACATATTAAATGGCCAAATTATAATTCATTTGTGCTATATCTACTGATATAATACTAACACCGACAAGATACATCCCTCAACTCCTTACACAAAAATAACAAAGTCGAACCGGAGTGAAACTGAAAAAGGTTTTCCCCCCACTTGTGTAAGATTGTCGCACGCTAGTGTTTTGATAGCAATAAACATAAAGATGTTTCCTTTGTCTTTTTGTTGGATGACTGGCTATAACCTTGAGTTGGACGCCGTACTAATTATAAATCATTCAGGGAAGTTACAAAACGAGGTCATGGCATAGGGTATGACTAAGAGTTGCGCACTTTTAATTATTATTAATTTTTTTTTTTTTTCTTCATATAATAAAACGGCCAGTCTTGCCATTTTGTTTCTTTAAAATATGATTTTTTTAATTATATATACAACAATGCATCTATTAGTATTACCAAATAGATTAAAGATACAGGCCTGTGGCAATGGGACAATATCAAGAGGGGTAGCACAGTGGTGGGACTATCAAGTTTTATCTTTATATAAAGCAGAAAAGAAAATAGATAACCAAAGTAAGAAAAGAAATCTAATGTTTATAAATTTATAATGTTGGTAAAATTCATCAACAGGGATCGACCCTGGACTGACCGCACAACATAGGCCTACACATGCTTTACTACTGGGCTACAGGCAGCCCTAAACATCAGCAGCATTTCTTTATTAGAT
>JAECMU010034162.1:0-20825 GCA_016106625.1 Dracogyra subfuscus
TTTAGCAGCCTTCTGTCTAAGGAGGTTGTCTTACTATTCCTTCAATCATCAAATACAGTACAACATGATTTGTATTTAGCAGCCATATGTTTAAGGAGGTTGTCTTACTATTCCTTCAACCATCAAATATAGTACAAACTGACCTGTATTTAACAGCCGTCTGTTTAAGGAGGTTGACTTACTATTCCTTCAACCATCTAGTACAGTACAAATTGACCTGTATTTAGCATCTATCTGTTTCAGGAGGTTGTCTTACTATTCTTTTAACCATCTAATACAGTACAAATTGACCTGGATTTAGCAGCCATCTGTTTAAGGAGGTTGTCTTACTATTCTTTCAACCATCTAATACAGTACAAATTGACCTGGATTAACCAGCAACATGTCTAAAGAAGTTACTTTACTATTCCTTCAACCATCTAATACAGTACATATTGACCTGAGGTAAGCAGCCACCTGTTTAAGACCACCTAACTTTTATCCATGTCATCTAATACAGTACAATGTGACGTATACCCTTTGATAGTCTGTATACTAATAATATCTAAGAAGGCTAACTAACTTTATCCAAATCATCTACAACAGAACAAATAGTACAATTTGATCTGTATTAATTAAAAAAGTGGTCTTAACAGACCATTCTGTGTATATTATTATGTATATTATAATGTCTCTATGAAAGTAACTAAATGTTTTCCAAGCCATTTAATTCAGTACAAACTGACCTGTATTAAACAGTCTTGTATACCTTTGATAGTATGTATACTAATAATGTCTAGGGTCACCTAACGTTTTCCAAGCCATCTAACCCACACAAATTGACCAGTATTAAACAGTGGTGTTAACAGGCCATCCTTTGTTAGTATGTCAACGTCTGTAGCTGAAGTTTATATCTCACCGTAGTGCACTATTATCACTAATTTGAGTAAAAACTGAACTAAATTTGTTCATTATTTAAATACTCCTTATCTAGATGCAACCTGTCTATTTAAATTATTTTGTTCAGCTCTGATGATGGAAACGGAAGAAAAGAAAAGAAAATGAAGTAACTGTTGATAGATAGAATCTTTTTCAGATGTCTGGAAGAGATTTCAAGTCCAGAAATAGAAAAGAAATAAAGTAAATGCCAGTTATAAAACATTATTCATTTTTCAGATTTCCGACTATCCAAGATAACTCTTCAACAGGCATAATACATGTAAATGCAGCCCTTGAAATTCGGACCAGTTTGCTATGGCAGTTAAGTGCCATCATAAATCAATTTTGCAATGGCACTACAATGGCAATTTAAAAGAAAAGATTAATGCCGTCAAAATTATTCATATGTGACCCACTGCGGTAATAATATGCTAAAACATGTCATCTCATCTCAACTTGACTTTCGTAAGCTTCTATACTGGAATAAACCGATTTATATTAAATTGAAAACACTGGGCCACACTCGATTATAAATGCTTTTTTCTGGGATCTGTAATTGGACAAAGTTCAGAAAAAAATGCCTACAGATTTTTCACCACTCTCAGATTTGCGACGGCAATGAAATACTGTCGCAAATCAATTTTGCGATAGCTTTTGCATTGCCGATTGCCGTCGCAAATTTCGAGGGCTGTAAATGTAAACTGCTCTAAAAACTGTTCGGGATTTTTTTGTCTGTACAATAGACAAGAGAGACCAAAAAAAAATTAAATTCAGAGTGCATAAAATTTTCTAAACTGTTTCAATACAAAATTTCCTCAATGAACAGTATGTAAGAATAGTGGCTTTCTAACTGAAAATGTATGAAAAATGTGCCTCTATTTTTGTTCATTTCATTTCAACTTCTTTTCGTGCTTATATTCAATTACGGTTTAAGCACGCTATCCTGGGCACACACCTGAGCTATCTGGGGTGTTTGTCCAGGACAGTGGGCTAGTTGTTAGTTGGTTACGGAGAGAGTGAAGAGGGTGTAGTGGCCTTACACCTACACATTGAGCCTTTAAGAACCCTCCCTCTGGCTTGGAGCCGGTACTGGGCTATGAACCCTGTACCTACCAGCCTGTAGTCCGAAGGCTTAACCACCGAGACCGGTTTTACTTTGTTCAGTCATTCTCTGAATGTATCAAGTTCTGCAACTCTGCTAGTCCTACAGCCAGGAAACAACAAAAATCACTACATGCTTATGAAGCAGTAACAGAAGATACAAAAAAAAACTAAAACAATTTATAGTCTACAGAGTACATTATTTCTGATTAGGTTATGAACACACCACCTATTCGCATCTTGTGCGAAATGAAAACGAAATGCTAGAACACCTTACCTCTGTTGTTTTTACAGGTGATGATGGCTCGATGACAGGCTCTATGGATATACAGTTATCCTGCTCAGGTGTGCTGGGGCTGGCCTGGAATTCATTGATGGAGATACTGGACGGGGAGACGATTTCCTCCACGGTGATGTTCGAGTGGGGCAGGACTTGGAAGAAACACATCAGGTACGTCATGATGGACTTCTTGTCGGGCTGGCTCACATTCACGTCTGAAATAACACACACAAGACAGCTTCAGTGAAAGAGAAGAAAAAAAGACATCTCCTTATTACGGTATTATGAATAAACAGTAAAATTACTATTGTTTACATATATATCAAATTTAATTCACTATTAGCATTGTCTAAATAAAATACAAAGATGAGGTGTGATCGACTTCCAGTAACATGGTTGCCTTCCTGACTCTATGAATGATGGTTTTGGCAGCAGTCTCTCTTTGCCATTAGTGTTGTTGTCATCTCTTATATCTTTTCATCATACAGTATAATAATAAATGCATAGTATACATATACATGTAGATTGTTTTTAATAAAAACTAATTTGAAAAATCTTAAATTCAGATACATAGTCTATATAAAGACTGTTCTCTGTGGTGACATGGTTAAACCATCGAACATAAGGTGTAAGGCCACTACTCCCTCTTCTCTCTCACTAACCACTAACAATTAACAAGTAACCCACTGTCCTGGATAGCTGAGGTGTGTGTGTGTGTGTGTGTGCCCAGAATAGCCTACTTAAACTGTAATTGGATATAAGCATGAAAATAAGTTGAAATGAAATGAAATCTGTAAAACGATTACTTAACAAAGAGTCCTCTGACCAGACCTGTACGTTGTAAAGAGCTATTCAGAACACTGCATTTTGTTCAAATGCATATACATGTACAGCTAAATCAAAACTAAACACAGTTTATAAGAAAGTAAAAAGAAAGAAATGTTTTATTTAACGATGCACTCAACACATTTTATTTACGGTTATATGGCGTCAGACATATGGTTAAGGACCACACAGATATTGAGAGAGGAAATCCGCTGTTGGCACTTCATGGGCTACTCTTTCCAATTAGCAGCAAGGGATCTTTTATATGCACCATCCAGAGACAGGATAACACATACCACGGCCTTTGATATACCAGTCATGGTGCATTGGCTGTGACGAGAAATAGCTCAATGGGCCAACCGACGGGGATCGATCCCAGACCGACCGAACATCGAGCGAGTGCTGTACCACTGAACTACGTCCCGCCCAGAGTTTATAAGGAGATGTTAAGTTGGAGGACTTTTCTAAAGTGACCTGTACATGTGTAAAGGGTGTTAGACTTGTTTTTTTGCAACAGAGTGCTATTAAATGATTTAGCAGATAATCCTATTCAACAGTACTTGAACCATATTATAACATATTATTATTTTAAGAATTTACAAAAACTTAGAAATATTTCAAATGTGAAAGAGAACAAATGTGTTTACAATATGTTACATTTGGTTATAAAAATTAGCCATTGAAAAAGTTTATACTCATTTTTACAAGACAAAAAGTGCAAAACATCTTTTAAGCATTATCAAAATAAAATCACTTGTTTGTCCAATTATACTGAAATTAGTGCACAAAGACATTTTAGTCAGAAACTGTTTACTGTATCATTTGGAAACTGTAGGACTCTAAAGTATATACAACTATGTTATGTGCACAATGGCACATGTATGCAACACAGTAGTAGAGGGGAGACAACTCAGATAACTCAGAAGCAAAATACCAACCACTGATGCAATTAAATTCAATCAACTTTGTGTACATTTTAGCGTAAGAAACTACTCTCTTGTGTCCTAATACACACTAACTCATATCATATAACATTTTTATTAGCTTAAATTACATTTCAGAAACGTTATTTTCCACTCAATACTCATTAATTCATTTTATTTCATTACACCTTGATTATCATGCTTATTATATATCCTTTCATTTTCATTTGAACTTATTTCCGTGCTTCTATCCAATTAAGGTTCAAGCACACTGTCCTGGGAACACACCTCCGCTATCTGAGCAGTCTGTCCAGAAACGAGGGTTAGTGGTTAGTGAGAGAAAAGAGCGTATAGTGGTCTTACACCTTCCTACCCACTGACTTGTTAAAATTTGCTCTTGGTGGGAGCTGGTACCGGGCTGCGAACCCAGTACCTACCATCCTTACGTTCGATGGCTTAACCACGGTACCACCAAGAATGGTACTTAGATCCAATTAAAAGGTTCAATCACACTGTATTGGGGACACACCTCAGCTATATGGATTGTCTGTCTGTCCAGGACAGTGGGTTAGTGGTTAGTTGTTAGGTGGTTAGTGAGAGACTAGACAGTCAGGTATATGGCCTTACATCTCACCACTTATCTGTTAAAACTCATTCTGGGTGGGAGCTGGTATCATAGTGTGAACTCAGTACCTGCTGCTCCAATTCCAATGGCTTAATGACTACTCCACTGAGACTGATACAGCAATAATCTCTTACTGCAAAATTTCATGTTTATTTACAGGGACAGGTGATCACAATCAACACATATTTTGTACACCTCCACACGAGTTGTTAAAACTCATTCTGGATGAGAGTACTGGGATGACTGGGATGTGAACTCAGTACCTGCTGTTTTAATTCTAATGGCTTAATGACAATACTACTGAGACTGATACAACAATAGTCACTTACTGTTTCAATTTTCATTTTCAATATTGTTTAACGTGCACATTCAGAGCAAGCTGTTATAGCGCACGCCTGTCTTGGGCACACACCTCAGCTATCTGAGCTGTCTGTCCAGGACAGAATAGAAATTAGTGGGTTAGTTGTTATTGTTAGTGAAAGAGAAAAAGAGGGTGTAGCGGCCATACACCTACCCAATGAGTCCTTAAAAACTCGCTCTGGGTGGGAGCCGGTACCGGGCTGCGAACCCAGTACCTACCAGCCTGTTTTCCGGCGACTTAACCGCTAGGCCACCGAGGCTGGTACTTACTGTAAAATTGCATATCTTTATATACAGGGACAGGTGATTACAGTCAACACATATATTTGTACACCTCCACACGAGTTGTTAAAACTCATTCTGGCTGCGAGCTGGTACTGGGATGTGAACTCATTACCTACTGCTTTAATTATAATTGCTTAATGACTATACCACTGAGACTAATACAGCAACAGTCATTTACTGCAAAAGTCACAATCAACGCACACACATAGATCTGTACATGAAGGATGTACTTACCCTCTGCATCAAGGAGCCGGTCAATACCCAACTGGTCCTTTGCAACTCTGAACGCGTGTTCCAGGTTGTCATTGTTAGTCTTCACTAACAGAGTGTCATACTCGAATAATTCAGGTCTGAAATACAAGGTGAATTAATGAATAGATGGATGGATGGATGGATGGATGGATGGATGATTGGGATTGGATGGATGTATGGATGGATGGATGGATGGATGGATGGGATTGGATGGATGGATGGATGGATGGATGGATGGATGGATGAATGAATGGGATTGGATGGATAGATTGATGGATGGATGGATAGATGGATGAATTAATGGATGAGATTGGATGGATGGATGGATGGATGGATGGATGGATGGATGGATGGATGGATGGATGGATGGATGAATGGATGGATGGATGGATCGATGGATGGATAAATTAACAGATGTCTTGATGGGTGGATGGATGGGTGAATGGATGGGTGGATGAGTGGGATGATGGGTGGATGAGTGGGATGATGGAAGGATGGATGGATGGATGGATGGATGGATGGATGGATGGATGGATGGATGGATGGATGGATGGATGGATATATGGGATAATACAATGTGAACGGATGAATGAATTCTAGATGCATAGATGGATTATTAAATTCAGATTTCATAAAAATTATATATTTTGCTATATTATGAAGGTGCAAGTTAAAATTTTAAAATAAAGTAAACAGTTTTTAAGTACTGACTGGAATAGTGGCTACGTTACTGGAAACAACATGCTCTATTAAGTTATCTGTCTCACCTGAACTTGTGAATGAGAGCATTGAAAGCCAGTCCATCTCTCCAGCTACTTGTGAAATTCCTGATGTCAACATTCTTGTACCTGGAAGAAATATAAGACGATCTTTAGTTTCCTGATTGTGTATTTTACAATTTCAACTAATAATAATGGACAGAACTTTCTCATTGTTAAAGGCAGTTTCTTAAAGGTGCTCACAATTTCACCAGGTGGGCAAATGTTCTCTTTTTATTACACCCACTCACCCCCACCTCCGTGTCCTAAAAGCATACATGTATCACAAATTCATACAAGCAATATTTTGATCATTTTTTTTATTTTAAAGGCACACACTGGCATTAACTCCCACCCAATCCCAAACAATTTTATTGTTTTTACACACAAACATGAAAATGCAACTAACTGAGTGAACAGCTTCTTAAATTCGTACTGTAATTTGTAAAACATATTTTACTGTTAGCTATTAGAGCTGAGGTAAGACTCACCCAGCAGTACACTGCCGACACCATGACAACAATGTCTTCTCCAGGTTGGTCTGTCGAAGATCATCCATCACGTTCTTCATAACATCTTTCACCTGGGTCAATTATAAATATCATCCTTAGTACACTTCAAGACTAAAGCGTGTCTTATACATTGTCATACTAAGTAAGAAATCTAGATATTTTATGATTTATTTAATGATTAAACAAAACAAAACATTTTACATTTGACAATAATATAAATCTCACATTGTAATTTTAATATGTTTGACACCTAACCAATTGGGACTCAAAATTCAGAAGCTATGATCAGAAGTTAGTGCTCAATATCGACCTATATAAGTTTGTCATTTATTTTCACATGATGTCAAAAAGAGAAAGAAAATTAACTTGTTAATAATAAATAAAATGCAATAATTTATTTTGTATCTCACTCATATGCATGTATGTCTTTTATAAATATACTGTAAACAGTAATTACTTGCATCTTGTTAGGGTGGGAGCTACATACAGAATTAATAGCAAATAAGTTGACCTTGTTTGTAATGAAAAAGAATTACAGCCGACTCATCAAAAAGAAAACACCCCAAAACACACACAGAAGGGGGGAAAACCCTGCCTCCCATCCATCATAAACATGTGATAATTTCTACCACAAGCAGTACATGTTACTTATTGCAATGTTTTAAGTCCACAACACCTACCTGCCAGTGCAAAATAATACTCCACACCAGACCCAGTATCAGCTTGTTGTTCCCATCGACAATGTCATTGCTGCATATATTAACAAGCTTGATCTGGAAAACAAACAAAAACCTGTTTTTAACAAAATGTCAATCACATGTAATGTATGTTAAATATACATACATATATGTACATGTATGTACATTCGAAACATTTCTCAGTATACAGCCATTCTTAAAGTTTTGTCTGTGAGCAAATCTAATTCATTTCATGATGTCATTTTATCATGATGTCATTTTATCATGATGACACTAAGTTATGTTTCCAACTTTTTGGTAGCAGTAGATCATGTGTACAGTAATACTTCTCAAAACCAGACCCTTTATAAACAGGAATTTCCTCAAAACTGGATGTTTTACAGTCTCTTTTTAAAAATCAATACAGAACTTAACCTCTATAAACAGGATCCCTCTGAAACCGGACATTTTACTTGGTTTCTAGAGTGTCCAGTGTAGAGGAGTTTCACTGTATATGTATGTGGTGCTTCCTATGTAGTGATGTTACGTGAGGTAATTCTACTGTAAGTAACATGGGAATTTTAATAAGTATTTTCCAAAAGACAGGAAGCACTGGTTAATGTCCATTATGTGTTTTATTAATCTTTTGATGGTGCCAGTATGAAAAGCAGGAAATGTTTAATTTAACAACACACTCAACACATTTTATTTACAGTTATATGACATCAGACCTTGGTGAAGGACCACACAAATATTTGAAAGAGGAAACCTGCTGTCACCAATTCATAGGTTATTCTTTTCAATTAGCAGCAAGGGCAATGTTATATGTACCACCCCACAAACTTAGTAGTACATAGCCTTTGATATACCATTTGTGGTGCACTGGCTGGAGTGATAAATAGCCCAGTGGGTCCATCGATGGGGATCGATCCCAGACTGACCACACTTTACCACTGGGCTATGTCCCACTCTGAGCCAGTATGGAATAAAAAATAAAATATGCACGTAGTCTACCAGGCTCAAATAGAGTGACAAGACCTATACAGGCCAAAAGGCGATCTTAAATTAGTGATGCCACAAGGCATAACATCAACATTTGGGTTTAGATCTATTCAATTTAAACATGTACTATCTTCATTGTTAAGATTGCAATCTAATTCCGTATTCAGAAGTTTTACGACCATGTACGCACTGACCCCAAATACAGTGTTCATGTAGTTTACTTGCCATGTGAATGAATTCTCAAATAAATCAGTTCTTAAAGAAGCATTATTACCAGATGTATTAATGGTAAGCATTATCCAAAACCTTGCTGTAGTGAAATACGGCCACATTTCATGATCAAGAAAAAACAAAACTGATTTAAAAACTGTTTGTCACTTCACTGTAAGAAAAGGTCTTGTGGTATTCAAACAGGATTCAAGGACATTAGACTGTTTTTAACAAAAACACTTTCCATAACAGAACCTAAACCAAAGGAATTTCAAAGCATTTTGAAAACACTTTCCACAACTGAACCTAACCAAAGGAATTTCAAAGCCAAAATGCTTTCAATAAGCATTTCCCCATTTCCTTGGTGCAAGAGATTAACATTTAAAAGACAGTGTACCCTCCCACACTGATGTCTCAAAGCTGTGTCAACATTGTTAAAGCCCAAGAGCAGAAAGATGTCTAAGCACAGAAGTTCAAGTTTACATTGCAAATTTGCATTACTAAACAAACACGTTTCTTTTATTATAGAATAAATCACAATAACATAGAAAAAATGGCACATTTTTATGTGAGCATCATGCCACAAATCGTGCTAGCTTTAACTTAAAGGCTTTTCTCCTTTCGGAAGATTTATCTCCCCCGTTTCTTTAGTAAAGTGTAGCAACAATCGCCTTGATCAGTGAAGTTCACAGATAATCACTAAACCATGAGAACACTGCACTGATTAATTCTAAACAAGTACATGTGGACTCACTGTTTGCTCTTCTCAATACTGAGGCCTTAGGGAATAAATTACATCATCATCTAGCTGGGTTTTTTGTACTGACCTCAGTGGTGCCAGCATTAAGCCATTGGACATAAGGCTGGTAGGTACTAGGTTCCCAGCCAGGTATCGGCTTCTACCCAGAGCGAGTTTTAACAATTTGATGGGTAGGTAACCCCTCCATCCCAAGTCAAGCCACTGAGTCAGGCCACCAATCTTATCAAAGGTTGGACTCGGGATGGGCGAGTTCGAAATCCTAGTGGTATATGGGCATGTTAAACTAGTTATCATCATCATCGATGGGTAGGTATAAGACCACTACACCATCTTCTCTCTCATTAACAATTAACCCTCTATCCTGGACAGACAGCCCAGATAGCTAAAGTATGTGCCCAGGACAACATGCTTGAACCTTAATTGGATATAAGCAAAAAAACAAGTTGAAATGAATGAAATGTTTTTTGGGTGTGTTTTGGTGTTTTTTTTTGCAAGCATATAAAACTCATGCAGACACATTTTCAAGAAGTACTAAAAGAATATACAAATTGATGCCATTGCAAGAGATTATGTTCATCAATATCTCACCTCATAACATACAAATATTAGATTTAACAAAGTGAAGGACTTTGATACTAACAGTTTTATGCGTACAGTGTCAGTTATAATGAGCCTTCACATTAGTACTGTGACTAAATGAATAAAATGTTAATTTTCATTGTATTGAAACAACTCTTGAATTCAGACACCTGCTGTGATTCAGCATACATCTCCTTTAACTTCTATCATAGTTTATTAAAAGACATTCTTCTTCTGCATTCAATCTTTTTTACAGCCGTCTTGTCAGTAATCTTGATGTGGCAATGAAGTTTGCTGTCTTCCAGATTATGCTGACAAGTATCCAGAGTATTGTTTTGAGATAGGTATTTAATGAAATGATGCACATTAAATTATTACTGTACTAAAAATTATCTCAAACTATATGACAATGCATTATAATAATTAGTGGATGAATTTCTATGTGTTAATACATGTATCTTGTAATGTGTAATTAATGCTGTGTTTCTTTTAAAAGATAATTTGGAAAATGTTTTTTGTTTGTTTGTTTGTTTGTTTAACGATGCACTCAACACATTATAATTATGGTTATATTGGCATCGGACATATGGTTATGTCGAGAAAAAACCCCAGTGGTTAGCTGACAGGGATCAGCCTAGACCGACCGCGCATCAGGCAGGCACTGTACCACTGTAATTTGGAAAAGTGCTAATTCTCTTTTTACCATCGACTGACATTGTGAGGTGGTGTTGTGGGCTCTGCAACTCTGACATTAACTGTTTCTAAGGACAAGAAATAATTTGAACTGAAAAAAAAAAAAAAAATATTGGGAAAAAAAAAAGAAAAAAAAAAAGCCTGAAAAAACAAATGTCTTTGACTCGGGTAAATTTAAAACTACTTACATTATAGTTTCTCTCCAGAACTTGCAGTGCTCTGTTAACATTGTTAATGTGATGGACTCTCATCCGGCCATTTTCTCTTTTCTGTAACATGAAAACAAGCAAAAACATAAAAAGTGAATTAAGAACAACACAATTATTACAAACATTTTGCCCCTTACTGGCCCCTAAGGCCAATCTGAAGTTATTGGGGTTATTTTTTTGGTTTTTAAAAAATATATAATCTTTATAAGGTGGTGGTATGTACTATCCTGTCTGTGGGATGGTGCATATAAAAGATCCCTTGCTATTGATGGAAAAATGTAGTGGGTTTCCTTTCTAAGACTATTTGTAAAAATTACAAAATGTTTAACACCCAATAGCCGATGATTAAATTAATGTGCTCTAGTGGTGTCGTTAAACAAAAACATACTTTGTTGTCCCAGGAGAATACCAAGTGTTAGGGTGCCATTCCAAAATAATGATATTTTTAAAATGTCCTTGGATATCCAACTTAAATAGCTGAAAATTGAAATAAATAAGTGATGTTTTTTGGCGGGTTTTTAAACCTGACAATATATAACCAAAACACACCTGTCAATCATACAACAATAAAAAAAATGTCATAAATTGTCTTTATTGATTGTATGCTTACTTAATCAATAATACACGTATATCATATACAAAATGTCAGTAGCAAAAATTGAACAAGAACAGACATCCATTTCATATTAGAAATGTATCTACATTAGGAATGTTCAATATTCTGTACAGTACATTTACAATCCTTTGTAATATTTCACAACATCTGTCACGTTTGTTATCTATTTGTAGAGCAAAACATCCTGTCGGTTTTTTGTATATACTTTATCCATATAAACGTTTCAATGAAATAAATATGTAAGAACATCGTTTTTGAACAAGTTACATGTAATGACATTTATATTCTATGGTTGATACGTTTATAACTACACTAAACACATAAATTCTGGGTGGGTTATGTTTAACTACAATCTGTGTTGTATGGTGTCACCCTCAAAGTTACATATATGTACACTGATTTCATGTTTGCCGATGGCGTGCATTTTAAAATGTATTATATGGACCTATTAAAATATTATAGCCCACAACAAATACTGAGTACTATATTATGTCCCAAAGGGTCTGTAAGGAAAAAAGTGGTTAGTTTATATTTTTATTTAAAAAAAAAAAAAAATGCTAATTTGAAATAGGTTTTCCTGTGTACAGCATTGCCTGGGGGAAAACATTATATTGACGTCATTTGTTCCATTTCAAAGTAATATTCAAGTAATAGGTATTTACGGCACTAATTGCTTTCAACAGGTGTATACACAGGATTCTATTTACTGTAAACCGTGAAAAAAATGTGTGCGTATAAATTTCGCATCGTTCACGTCCAGGCTTATGTCACGAGATTATACGCACGCACTATTTTCCAGTTTGAAATGTGCTTCCGGTAGCATGTGGCCTTCAATTTTTGGATCACTATTCGTTTTCTGCAGATAGCGATACATGTTGCAACAACAAATTTCCAAGTGCATTTGATAAACATTCTGTATTTATTTCATGTATATTAGTACGCTCGTTTCATAAATGAAACTCCAAATCTTGCAAAAATAACATGTTTATTGAACAAGCTAACATACACTGCGACTAATTTGTTTTGTTTTGAAATATTTTAATGAGCATAAAATTCACAAAATGATTTACTCAACAGGCACAGCCTATACACAAGCTCTCCTTGATGGCAACTAATCGTTAATTGTTGGATGTAACTTCAATCGATGGCGATTAATCGTTTATTGTTTTATGTAGCAAAGGGTGTTAACAGTTAACACATGAAGCTGTGAGTTGTGATTTTAATACAGGTGAGGTGGGTAGGGCCTAATCCCCTCTATAGACTGTACCAGACACAATTGCTTGATGTAGGATAACAGAATATTGATTTACAGACAGTAACTTTATAACAGTGATCTGTCCTTATTCATTTAAAAAAAGAAAAGAAATTGGAGCTGTCAACTCTAGTTCGCGAAATTTACACGTCGCAATATTAATACGGTTTACAGTATATTTAAAAACAATACGATTTTAAAAAAAAGAAAAAAAGAGAAAAAAACACAATTTTTATGTCAGCTCGTATTCAAAAACCCCCATGAAATAGCCTCTATATATTTTATTTTGGAAGTGTTATAGAATAATTAGAATTTACTACTTGTCTTTTTTAATATGTAAAATATCAACCTCGTCTTATTACTAGTAATCAATATTTAATTTTTTTAATAATAATAATGATTTGTCTTGATAAAGGCTTGGCTGATATTTTTCATATTAAAATATACTATATATAAATATGTTCAGAAAATGAACTATAACTCATCACACTCAGACTGTTGATCTAACTGCTGAGCTGCACAGTTTCATAATAATAATAATATTTATTATAATCAAAATAATACATGTAAAAAGAGCAATAATGTTTATTCAAATCACATTTTATTGATTCAAAATAAACTTTTTAACCAACCAGTAATCAACTTAATTGTATATAAAAAATTTATGCTTTTATTCAAGTAATAGGTATTTAGCGCACTAATTGCTTTTAACAGGTGTATACACAGGATTCTATTAAATTTAAAAACAATTTGATTTGAAAAAAGAAAGAAAAAAGTTGATAATTTTCAATGGTCCCTTTTTACATAATGTCACAGAGTAGTGTTTTCCAATCACAATGATGGTCTTTGTATTTTAATAGGCTGTCAGCTAGATAAAAAGAAAGGAAGGGAAATGGTTTATTTAATGACACACTCAACACATTTTATTTACGGTTACATGGCGTCGGACATATGGTTAAGGACCACACAGATATTGAGAGAGGAAACCTGCTGTCGCCACTTCGTGGGCTACTCTTTTCATTTAACAGCAATGGATCTTTTATATGCACCATCCCATAAAAAGGATAAAGTGTTGTTAAAGCATTTTTTTCTTTCAATTAAAACAAATACACACCTACATACATTGGACAGGACTTATTCAAATGTATACCATTTGCCTGATGTGCGTCGAGTTCCAAACCCTTAAAAGAGTAAAGATTTTTCCTAACTCAACCAGTATACATTGGTACATGAAAGACCATGATATGTACTGTCTTGTCTAGGGGAAACTATATAAAAGATCCCTTGCTGCTTTTTAACAGAAGTAGTCGATGTGACAGTGGCAGGTGTGTTTTTTCTCTCTCTCTCGACAAATGGTGTAATAATCAGCTACAGTTAAAGGGACATACCCTAGTTTCAGTTCATGAAAATTAACATTAAGTTTAGTTTAATTTACAAACCTGTAACACATTTTTTATAAAGTTACAATTGAGTGAAACATGAGTCTTTGACTTTGAAATAGTGAAATACCCTCTAAAATAGAATACAATTCGATTACATAACTGTTACTTCTGAGAGGCACGTGCCTTTTTAAAAATATGAGAAATGCATTTTGTGATATTAAAAAACATCAGGATGACCAAAAACAATTCGAATGTACGGAAATGGATACTTTAAACAATAACATTTAAGTAAAGTATGATTTCAGTTATCAAAAAATGCCTCTAGTAGTCAAAACTATGTCTTAGTGTTTAAAAACTAGGGTATGTCCCTTTAAGACATCAGGATACAAATCTTTCAAGGCTGAAAATTGTGCTCTGAGTGTCGTGAAACAAACATTCCATTTCACTACATGGGAATGAACAGCCATTAATGCCAATCCTCACGGTTCCCTTTGTACGTTTTCCTCCCTATTAGGTTAGCAGGTGATTTTTAATACGCCAGCGGCAATACCGCTCCGAACTGATTGGTTACAAATACAATTAAGTATGATTGAATCTGTTTGTGAAATATGCAGAGACATGTCAATCGGGTGAATGCTGAATAACTTTGGACTCAAAATCTCTCATACATCAGGCTGCAAATTGGGTAAATTTGCATAAAATTATCACTCTCTTCCACCAATTTACAGACTGGGTATTTATTCTGATTGGGTATTTCATTCTTCTCACCCTACTGCTGATTCTGTTAATAGGGCTGGTTCATTAAAACCTCTTTCATAACTCTTGTTATTATGGGACAAGTTAATGGTGGAGATTTTCTTTAATTGTCTAGCCTTGATAAAAGAATAAAAAATTATATACAATTAAGTTGATTACTGGCTGGTTAAAAAGTTTATTTTGAATCAATAAGATCTGATTTGAATAAACATTATTGCTCTTTTTTACATGTATTATTTTGATTATAATAAATATTATTATTATTATGAAACTGTGCGGCTCAGCAGTTAGATCAACAGTCTGAGTGTGATGAGTCATAGTTTATTTTGTTAAGCAACATATTTACATATAGCGTCTTTTAATATGAAAAATATCAATCAAGTCTTTATCGAGACTGCTAAGAGAAATAATCATTTAATTTTTTTTTTAAATATTGATTACTAGTAACGAGACGAGGTTGATATTTTACAGATTAAAAAAGACAAGTACCCGGTAGCAAAATTTAATTATCCTATAACACTTCTAAAATAAAATTTAAATCAGTATTTTGTAAATCAGTGAAGTCGTGTTTATCGGTAATATGACATGATCATATTATACACATGTGGTTTGATGTTACATACTTTAAAAGTAAAAAACTCAAACCCCCTGTAAACCAGATATTTTGCATGGTCCCTTTTTACATATATATATGTCAGTACAGAACAATCTCTCAAAAATTGAATACCACTTAAAACTAGACGTTTTACTTGGCCCTGTGGGCCCGGCCTTGGTGGCACAGTGGTTAAGACATCGGACTACAGGCTGGCAGGCACCGAGTTCTGATCCCAGTCGAGGCATGGGATTTTTATTCCAAATACAGACTCCAAACTCTGAGTGAGTGCTCCACAAGGCTCAATGAGTTTGCACTGACCAGTGATCCATAACTGGTTCGAGAAAGGCCATGGTTTATGCTATCCTGCCTGTGGGAAGTGCAAATAAAAGATATCTTGCTGCCTATCGTAAAGGAATAGCCTATGTGGTGACAGCAGGTTTCCTCTAAAAAAAAAGACTGTGTCAGAATGACCATATGTTTGACGTCCAATAGCCGATGATACGGTAAAAAACAAATCAATGTGCTCTAAATTTTAGTTTTGGTCCTGTGGGTGTGAGGTTTCGGGAGGATTTTACTGTAGTATTATTATTGAGAAAAAAATATCTTGTACTACATTTAGCTAAAGTAAGTGTTACATGGATATTAAAATTACTGGATAACGATATTGCATTTTGTATTTGCAGATTTGTGTTAATAATATTTTAGAAAAAAACACAGAGTTAATAAAAACCTTGTTACTACATGTACTGTCTTGTTTTTAAGTCACCCCATTGTATTTATCGCAATTTGTACAAGTGCTACAACTAGTGTGTGATAATATGCACATTGTGAAGTTTTTTTTATCACTTTAAACAAACACTTATTGATAAAGCAGCATTTAGGTCATTAAATGTAGAGGAACAATTGATTTGCTTCCAAAAAGTTTCACAGGTGATACGTTTGTATTTTACTAGCACATGAATATGTAAATAAGTTCTTGGGGAAATCTCCTAAATTTATGACACATTAATGCTGGTTTTAGTGTCACAAATGTATTTTGAATTAAAATACACTATAATTACTTCTGTTGATACACTGAATGTGTGTAACTATATTAACCTCCAAAAGAAACTACCGGTATACCAAGACAAAATTGATTTAATTTCCTTTATAATTTGGAAAATGGAAATAAAATAGTGCTTAAACATCTTTTTGCTTTTATGGAATAAAATTGTGTTCCTCATGCATATGCCAAAACACCACTTTTATGAATATATAGGTTTTAAACATGCAACATGTTTTGGTTTTTCTTCAATGGTCTCTCAGTCTTGGTGTACTGTAAACCGTATTAATACTGCAACATGTTTTATTCGCGAATGTATACCTTAGCGCATTTTCGCGATGTGTAAATTTCGCAAACGACTGTTGACAGCTAAAAAAAGTGGATAAAGACATCTCACTGTAATTGTTATAAAGTTACTGTGTGTAAATCAATATTGTGTTATCCTATATCAAGCACGTGTGCCTGGTACAGAGTCTATAGAGGGGATTAGGCCATACCCACCTCACCTGTATTAAAATCACAACTCACAGCTTCAGTTGTTAACTGTTAACACCCTTTGGGAGATAAAACAATAAACGATTAGTCCCCATCAAGGAGAGCTCGTGTATAGGCTGTGTCTGTTGAGTGAATCGTTTTGTGAATTTTATTGTATTTTGTTTGTGTTTTCCTTTATGGTTTACTAACAAATCGAGACATTACTTTAAGAACACTTCAAACTGGAAAATAGTGCGTGCGTATTAATTCTGAGACATGAGGTTCGACGCGAACGACGCAAAATTTATACGCATGCATTTTTTTTCACAGTATACAGTAGTTTCTTCTGGACGTCAGTATACATATATAATGTTGTTGTTGTTGTTATATTGAACTCACCAATGAGATCCCACTGAGGACTTCTAGCAGTGACAGCAGGTGGGTGCCATCTCGCAGGTCTGTGAACAGCTCTCCAATCAATGGTCGACGAGCCTGGGGGAGAAAAGACAACCATTTTATAATCTATGTAAGAAATGTTTCTCATTTTTTAGGAATTTATCGATGTATAAGTCACAAATGGTATAAAATCGCATAGCGTAGCAAAGCGATTTTATACTACATTTGTGACTTTTATACATCGATAAATTCCAAAAAAATTAGAAACAATTCTTATAATTACAAACAGTACAAGAAGTTGTTATAAATGTACATTTTAAGTTTATAAAATGTCGATTCTGACCCTTTAATAAAATATTAGGGGTCTTTGGTATGACGTCATATTTTAAACATGACGTCAAGAGTTTAATCTAGTGAATACAAGAACTTTCAAGAAACGTCTAGCAAGTTACATTTGGTATAAAAACACTTTGTTTGTGTTCAGAGACAGGCGATTTTCTTATTAACGAACAACATAGCCACATGTTGCTTTACATCTGAGTTCTATGCAGACGCCTCATCCTATATTCGCAATTACATCTGCCGAAGACCGAAGATAACGACCACAACTGATCACGGTCTTCCGTGATGACGTATTTTTATGAGGTTTTTGGAAGAATAACATTTGTTTTTTTAGTGACGTCAGCCAATCAGAATACAGTAAATTGTATAAATTCGGAAAGTTTGTAACTATAAAAAAATAGCTTGCTATAATTTAATATTTATATGGTTCTATATAGAGAATAATACATGAGTGGCCATTAGATACCATTTATCTCACAACGAGTTGTTTTAAAATGTATCTAACAAGCGAAAGCGAGTTCGATATGTTTTTGAAAAACGAATTGTGAGATAAATGGTATCTAATGGACACGAATGTATTATTCTATTTCTTACATATCATGAAAAACCAGGTTTTAAGCAAATTTTTACATCTTTTTCGACTAAAAGTTATTTACAGCCGTTGCACTTGTCGCTAACTTATGCATCACAGACACATGATTGTCAGGTTAACTATACATCAGTCTTAGAATCGATTTTCATCGAGCTGGTTTTTTATTGGACGTATGGCACTGGTGACCTGGCCATCACCTAGGAGCAGCCAGTCGTTTGTCTTGAAATTGTTAACACACATACATGTGTTAACAAGTACGTGTGATTATAAATAACACATGGTGTTCTCAGCAACGGGTGTGTAAAAAAGTTCATTAAATGAACACTGTTAAAAAAAATTCCCAAAATCCATTCGTTTCAGCGGGCAGCATAGCCCAGTGGTACAGTGCCCGCCTGATGCGCGGTCGGTCTAGGATCGATCCCCGTCAGCTAACCACTGGGTTTTTTTCTCGACATAACCATATGTCCGACGGCGATATAACCGTCATTATAATGTGTTGTGTGCGTCGTTAAACAACAACAACAAAACAAACAAAAACCATTCATTTCCTGCCTAGCAAAAATGCATGTACATGTAGGTGGGGAGTTGGATGAGGGTGACTGAGTCGGGAAATGTTTCTCCAATATATTCTATTAATTTTTAACACGATTATTGGGACTCCACTGCTGTATTTCAAATAGAAGGGCTGGGATTCAGAACAGTCAGCAGAGTGCTCACCTGAGGTATTAGCATCGTAGAAAAGAAAGAAAGAAATGCTTTATTTAACGATGCACTCAACACATTTTATTTATGGTTATAAGACATCAGATATGTGGTTAAGTACCACACATATACTGAGGGAGGAAACCCGCTGTCAAAAATTCATGGGCTACTCTATTTAATTAGCAACAATGGATATTTTATATGCATCATCCCTCTCAGGGTAGTACATACCACAGCCTTTGATATAAAAATTATGGTGCACTTGCTGGAACAAGAAATAGCCCAATGGGCCCACTGATTGGGATCGATCCCAGACCAACCGAACATTGAGAAAATGCTTTACCACTGGGATACATCCCGACTCCTACTGCCCTAGCATTGTAGGATCCAACCATCTCAGAGGAGCCATTCTTTGATTGGGTTTTTCCCATCCAAACCAGTGCTCCATGGCTGGGATATCAACAACCATGAGCACACAATTTGCTTTCATTCATACATTCAACTTATTTCTGTGCTTATATCCAATGAAGGTTCAAGCACACTGTCCTGGGCACACTTCAGCTATCTAGGCTGTCTGTCCAGGACATTATTGCATTGTTAGTTGTTAGTGATTAGTGAGCGAGAGAAGAGAGTAGTGGTCTTACAACTACCCAATGAGTAGTTAAAACTTGCTCTGGGTGGGAGCTGGTACCGAGCTGCGAACCTAGTACCTACCAGCCTTATGTCCGATGGGTTAGCCACAACACCACCGAGGCAGCTCTATAGGTGCATTTACATGTTTAATTGATTTTAACTTTTATTAAATCATCCTGACTATGTACTTATTACTCACATCTGCTTATATCTATACATTGCATATATAAATATTGTATTCCACCACCTTTAGAATTTGTTTTCTAATTTTCATTATTATTCATACTTATATAGTGCTAGCACAACAAATATGCTATTCAACCTGAGTCATACCTTTACACTGCAGAATTCTCTCCCTTGCCAGATATGCACAATGCTATCCTTGCACGGGCTACCTATAACTTCTTGGTTCAGTCCACCAACCCAATGAGGGAAAGCCTCATGGGTTGGAGGTATAGTTTGTTGTGCTAGCACTAGGTAAGTATGAATAATTTTATAACAGTCTTATTCCACTTACTGTGCTAGCACAACAAATATGTTATAACGGACGTGCAATGACACGGTTAGAGCACGTGAATTCAACATTAATAGGAGGAGGTAAGAACAGCACAGTAAGTTGAATAAGATTAATATTATGTAAATATATGTACATTGTATGTGTAAACATATGCCACATTTGCAAACTAAAACATTAATATTACATGGTAGACCATATTCAGTATGTTAACTATAGGTATACATAGACAGTAACCGTGATCCCTTTATGTTGTGATCACTAATAACGACTACCATAACTGGGTTGTAAAGCTGTTACATTTCATCTCATTTCAACTCATTTTTGTGCTTATATCCAATTGAGGTTCAAGTACGCTGTCCTAGGCACACCAGGGCAGTGGGTTATTAGTTGGCAGAGGGTTATTAGTTGTTAGTTGGTTAATAGTTAGTGAGAGAGAAGAGGGTGTAGTGGCCTCACACCTACCCACTGAGCCCTTAAGAACTATATCTACCCATTGAGCCCTTAAGAACTACACTTACCCATTGAACCCTTAAGAACTACACCTACCCATTGAGCCC
>JAECMU010034220.1:4024-20890 GCA_016106625.1 Dracogyra subfuscus
CTGCTCTATTGACTCAATCCCACCCCCATTCAACTGTAAAGAGTTGAGCATTTCAGACGACTGCTCTATTGACTTGATCCCACCCCCATTCATCTGTAAAGAGTTGAGCATTTCAGGCCACATCTCTACTGACTTGATCCCACCCCCATTTGACTGTAAAGATTTGAGCATTTCAGGTGACTGCTCTACCGACTTAATCCTGGCCCCATTCAACTGTAAAGAGTCCAGCATTTCAGGCGACTGCTCTATGGACTTTATCCTGCCCCCATTCAACTGTAAAGAGTTGAGCATTTCAGGCGACTGCTCTACTGGCTTGATCCCACCCCCATTCAACTGTAAAGAGTCCAGCATTTCAGGCGACTGCTCTATGGACTTTATCCTGCCCCCATTCAACTGTAAAGAGTTGAGCATTTCAGGCGACTGCTCTGTGGACTTTATCCTGTCCCCATTCAACTGTAAAGATTTGAGCATTTCAGGCGACTGCTCTACCGACTTGATCCCACCCCATTCAACTGTAAAGAGTGAAGCATTTCAGGCCACTGCTCTGAAGTGTTTTTAATACAAAATATATCAGATTTTAGTTGTGTAGATTCCTTTCATTTCTCAATTACAGATAAAAGTTTCAGAATTCCAGAACACAGCAGCTCATCAAAAAGCTACCTTAGGAATGCTTGTATGAAATGCTAGCTACATGTACTTTTTCAAATGGGGTCAGTTGTAGCAGTTAGTTCCATGTTAATTTCCACCATTTTTCCTGGAGGGCTTCACCAAGCTTTGACAATTCTTGAAGCAGGTTGAGATTTCTAGTTCCTCAGATCTGCCATCTGACAAATAATTACCGTCTTGTCGAGCTGTTGTGCATTGATCTCGCTCTTCATTATTGGCTTTGTGTTTTCATGAGGCTTGTGTTTTGGCACTGACCACGTGGTTGTGTTTAGACATGACTTCCTGTCTCTGAAGACTTGGTCCGGGATGGAGTTCAGTGGTAACATAATGAATTTCCCTCACAGGACCAATTATCTTATTTTTCTTTTCCTCCCATTGTTCCACAACTCATTTGTGAAAGACAATGGTACATGGTATATCCTTTACTGGCCTTGGTAATTTTGTGGTTCATTCATTTAATTTCTTCTTAGAAATATTAATCCTATTTTTCCTTTCCTCCCATTGTTCCACAACCAATTTGTGAAAGACCATGGTACATGGTATATCCTTTACTGGCCTTGGTGATTTTGTGGTTCATTCATTTAATTTCTTCTTAGAAATATTAATCCTATTTTTCCTTTACTGCCATTGTTCCACAACTCATTCGTAAAAGACCATGGTACATGGTATATCCTTTACTGGCCTTGGTGATTTTGTGGTTCATTCATTTAATTTCTTCTTAGAAATATTATTCCTATTTTTCCATTGCTACCATTGTTCCACAACTCATTTGTAAAAGACCATTGTACATGGTATATCCTTTACTGGCCTTGCTGATTTTGTGGTTCATTCTTTTAAAGGGACATACCCTAGTTTTTAAACACCAAAACATAGTTTTGACTATTAGAGGCGTTTTTTGATAACTGAAATCATACTTTACTTAAATTTTATTGTTTAAGGTATCCATTTAACGTACATTCGAAGTGTTTTTGGTCATCCTGATGTTTTTTAATATCACAAAATGCATTTCTCATATTTTTTAAAAGGCACGTGCTTCTGAGAAGTAACAGTTATGTAGTCAAGTTTTATTCTATATTAGAGGGTATTTCACCATTTCAAAGTTAAAGACTCATGTTTCACTCAATTGTAACTTTATCAAAATGTGTTACAGGTTTGTAAATTAAACTAAACTTAATGTTAATTTTCATGACTTGAAACTAGGGTATGTCCCTTTAAATTCTTGCTTAAAAATATTAATCTTATTTTTCCTTAGCTGCCATTGTTCCACGAGGGGTAAGACATAGCCCAGTGGTAAAGCACTCGCTTGATGCATGGTCAGTATAGGATTGATCCTCATCAGTGGTCCCATTGGGCTATTTCTCATTGTTCCAGCCAATGCACCACAAGTGGTATATCAAAGGCTGTGGTATGTACTACCCTGTCTGTGGCATGATGCGTGTAAAAGTGGTGGTACAGCACTCGCTGGATGTGCGGTCGGTCGGGGATCGATCCCCATCGGTGGGCCCATTGGGCTATTTCTCGTCACAGCCAGTGCACCACGACTGGTATATCAAAGGCTGTGATATTTGCTATCCTGTCTGCAATGGTGCATATAAAAGATCTCTTGCTGCAAAACAAAAATAGTAGCCCATAAAGTGGTGACAGCAGGTTTCCATCCTTAATATTTGAATGGTCCTTAACTATATGTCTGACTTCATACCGTAAGTAAAATGTGTTAAGTGCATTGTTAAATAAAGCATTTCCTTCTTTCGTCTTTTCTGTGATTGAAAATTCCAATTTTGTGGGAATTCCATTTTATTTATTGAAGATCATGTTTTGAAGGGTTCCACTGTATATGTTGTACATCGAATAACAACCATACTTTACAGTGTACGGAGGAATCATTGCAGAAATATGTCTTTCCTTTCCTCACGCTCTGTTCAAATTCTTGTCAATTACGTAACAGAATATTGACACAGAATGCCACGCAGAAGCTAATAATATTTATTTCCCAGAATGCAGCAGTTTTGATTGGTGATGTCGCCATCAATCGACTTGTGCAGATTGATACTATGTGTGGCAGACATAATTTTAATGCTGGTCAAGACAAATATTTATAAATTAATCGGACAGCCGTAAATAACGATAGGATTATGGCCGACAATTAACATGTATTAAGGTGGCGATATTAACAGTACCAGCGCCAAGTTATTTGTGATGTCTTGTTAATTAGACCAGACACCATAATAGAACAGTTCAATATATTGTCTTTCTTGAGAACATTGGAAACTTCCTCATTACATCGGTCTGTCATCTGAAAATATTGTAGACAGAAACTATACTGTCAATATAAGATGTCGAAAATTGTGCTAATTGGAATTTGTGGTGGGGATAGTAATGATCATATAGTTTAATAATCTTTAAAAAGAAAAAGAAAAGACACACTCCCTATTCCATATCATATACTGATTTATTGACTGTTTTCTTTGTTTGCCAACACCACTAGAGCACATTGATTTATTAATCATCAGTTGTTGGATATCAAACATTTGATAATTCTGATATATTGTGTTAAAAAGGAAACTTGCTAGATTTTTTCATTTGTATCAAGGAAGCATCTACATGCTTTTTCCCCACAGACAGGACAGCACATACCATATGCCTTGGGTATAGCAGCTGTGGACTTCTAGTTGGGTTGTGGAAAACATAGGCATTGAATATAACAGTCATGGTCTTCAATTTGAGGTATGGAAAACATAGGCCTTGGATATAACAGCTGTGGTCTTCTAGTCGAGTTGTTGAATATAAAAAAAGACACACTCCCTATTCCATATCATATACTGATTTATCCTATAACTTACCATAATATCCATGTCATATAGCGAGTTAATATTTACTGTATTAACCTGTGTGTTATTGGCTTATGCAAATTTGTAAGGTCTCTAGGTTATGTGTTTGCGGTTAATGAGTCCTTTGCTTACACGCCAACAAGACCCGTGTACCTGAGCGTAATGTTTTCAAAGATTTGTTTAAAATGCGTGACGTCAAACTAATCTGCGCTAATTGTGATGACGTCATATTATCGATGGCGGCGACTTTAGTACTGTGATTTACTAAAAATGTAATTAGAATGTTATTTTAGAAGTGTTATAGGATAAATAGAATTCGCTACTCGTGTTTTTAATATGGAAAATATCAACCTCGTGTCATTAATCGGTATTTGTATCCGTAGAGCCTCGACAAATACCGATTAACTAACACTCGGTTGATATTTTCCATATTAAAAAACACTCGTGATGAATCCTCTATTTATTGACTTTGTTTTCTTTATTTGCTGACACCAGTAGAGCACATTGATTTATTAATCATCAGCTATTGTATGTCAAACATTTGGTAATTCTGACATATTGAAACTGCTAGATTTTTCCATTAGTATCAAGTTCGCTTTTACATGCTTTTTTCCCACAGACAGGACAGCACATACCATAGGCCTTGGGCATACCAGTCATGGTCTACTAATTGAGATGGGGATAAACCTCAATGAGAGAATGCGTCCACGAAGGGGATTTGATCCCACAGTGTAAGCACCTCAGTTGACTTAGCTAAATCCCACCTCCATATACTGAAAACCAAAATGTTTTGACATCTAATAGCCATTGATAATAAATCATTATGTAATAGTGGTGTCAGTAAACAAAAATGTTATTTTATACCTGACACTATGGATGAGTTTTTATGGCTGTGTACAGTCACACTTTGCTGTTAATGTTGATGTGATGTCAATGTCAGTGTGACATCAATGTTGGTGTGGTATCAGTGTCAGTGTCGGCATGATGTCAATGTTGGTGTGATGTCAGTGTCTGCATGATGTCAATGTCGGTGTAATGCCAATGTCGGTGTGATGTCAATGTCGGTGTGATGTCAATGTCGGTGCCAAGTTATTTGTGATGTCTGGTTAATTAGACCAGACACCATAATAGAACAGTTCAATATATTGTCTTTCTTGAGAACATTGGAAACTTCCTCATTACATCGGTCTGTCATATCTGAAAATATTGTAGACAGAAACCACTGTCAATATAAGATGTCGAAAATTGTGCTAATTGGAATTAGTGGTGGGGATAGTAATGATCACATACTTTAATAATCTCCCTATTCCATATCATACACTGATATATTGACTTCTTTTTTCTTTGTTTGCCAACACCACTAGAGCAAATTGATTTATTAATTATCAGCTATTGGATATTAAACATTTGGTAATTCTGATATATTGTGTTAGAAAGGAAACCTGATGCATTTTTTTTCATTTGTATCCAAGGAGCTTTTACACGCTTTTTCCCCACAGACAGAACAGCACATACCATAGGCCTTGGATATACCAGTCATAGTCTACTAATTGAGATGGGGATAAACCTCAATGAGAGAATGGGTCCATGAAGGGGATTTGATCCCACAGTGTAAGCACCTCAGTTGACTTAGCTAAATCCCACCTCCATATACTGAAAATCAAAATGTTTTGACATCTAATGGCCATTGATAATAAATCATTATGTAATAGTGGTGTCAGTAAACAAAAACTTTATTTTATGCCTGACACTATGGATGAGTTTTTATGGCTGTGTACAGTCACTCTTTGCTGTTAATGTTGGTGTGGTGTCAATGTCAGTGTGGTGTCAATGTCAGTGTGATATCAATGTCGGTTTGATGTCAGTGTCGGTGTGATGTCAGTGTCGGCATAATGTCAATGTCAGCATGATGTCAATGTTGGCGTAATGTCAATGTTGGTGTGATGTCAGTGTCGGTGTGATGTCAGTGTCGGTGTGATGTCAGTGTCGGTGTGATGTCAATGTCGATGTGATGTCAGTGTTGGTGTGATGTCAGTGTCGGCTTGATGTCAATGTCGGCATGATGTCAATGTCGGTGTGATGTCAATGTTGGTGTGATGTCAGTGTTGGCTTGATGTCAATGTCGGCATGATGTCAATGTCGGTGTGATGTCAATGTCGGTGTGATGTCAATGTCAGTGCCAAGTTATTTGTGATGTCTGGTTAATTAGACCAGACACCATAATAGAACAGTTCAATATATTGTCTTTCTTGAGAACATTGGAAACTTCCTCATTACATCGGTCTGTCATCTGAAAATATTGTAGGCAGAAACTACTGTCAATATAAGATGTTGAAATAAGATTTAGTGGTAGGGATAATAATGAGCACATACTTGAATAATCTTTAAAAAAGAAAGAAGACACGCTCCCTATTCCATATCATATATACATGTACTGATTTATTGACTTTTTTCTTTGTTTGCTGACATATTTATTTTATACCTGACTCTACGGATGAATTTTTATGGCTATGTACAGTCACTCTTTACTGTTAATGTTGGTGTGGTGTCAATGTCAGTGTGACATCAATGTGGGTGTGGTGTCAGTGTCTGTGTGGTGTCGGTGTGATGTCAGTGTCGGTGTGACATCAATGTCAGCGTGATGTCAATGTCGGCATGATGTCAATGTCTTTGTGATGTCAGTGTCAATGCAATGTTAATGTCTGTGCGATGTCAATTTCGGTATGATGTCAGTTTCGGTATGCTGTCAATGTCAGTGTGATCACTGCCTGCATTTTGTCTGTGTATATTTTCATCTGATGTTTTATCTGGTGTCCAGATCACCCCATTGATAAACTACTTGTTATTCTCTATCCCCAGACTCATGAATCATTTCTCTATTGATCTCGTTATTCTCATTTGAAATGAACCGTTACATGAAACCGATTTTCTTGTGTATCATTTAAGGATTGTCTGTTATTTCTTTCTGTAGAAAAAAAATCATCTACAAATTATGTGAATTGGTGATGCAGATGATTTTTTTTCTTTTTGCTCTTTTCATACCGACAATGAATGTACAAGAAATTACAGACAATCCTTTTACATCTGAAACATACTAATAATAACACACATGATTTGAAAACAGATTTTAACTTCTTTATCTAAGAGGCAGATGCCACCTACTTCTATTTTTTATATAGATATTATGAAATGTGTTAGTCGCCAAAATAAAGCAATGGTCACACAACTATAATTCAATATAATTCATATAACCGAACAATAAGTTACCAAGGTAAATATTTTTTTGGCCAGCTTGTGGTTAACTAAGATTTTGAAATATTGGCCCCTGATATGCATTATGTTTTACATGTATGTATATGCATTCAGCTTATAATATGGAAAAATGGAATTTGCTGCATATGCAGATATTAGAAAGAACATGTTCTTCTGTAACTGAAAGATAATCAGTTTCAATAAACCATAAGGAAAGAAATTAAGATAGGTTTAGTTATTTGTCACTTGTTACGATACTATAGAAGAAGTGTGTTTTGTTTAACGACACCACTAGAGCACATTGATTAATTAATCATCTGCTATTGGATGTCAGACATTTGGTCATTCTGACTCGTAGGCATCAGAGGAAACCCGCTACATTTTACCTAATACAGCAATGGATCTTTTATATGCACTTTCCCACAAACAGGAAAGCACTTACCATGGCCATGGTCCAGTTGTGGTGCACTGGTTGGAATGAGAAAAACCCTAATCAGATGAATGGATTCACTGAGGTGGTTTGATCCTGCTACGTAAGCAACTCATGCAAGCACTCAACAGACTGAGCTAAATCCTGCCCCTATTAGGATAGTTGGAACTGCATGAAAACTAAACTTAAGAAAGAAAGAAAGAAATGTTTTTTTTAACGATGCACTCAACACATTTTATTTACGGTTATATGGTGTCAGACATATGGTTAAGGACAACACATATACTGAGAGAGGAAACCTGCTGTCACCACTTCATGGGCTACTCTTTCCGATTAGCAGCAAGGGATCTTTTATATGCACCATCCCACAGACAGGATAGCACATACCACAGCCTTTAATATACCAGTCGTGGTGGACTGGCTGTGACAAGAAATAGCCCAATGGGCCCACCGACGGGGATCGATCCCAGACCGATCGCGCATTGAGTGAGCGCTGTATCACTGGGCTACGTACCACCCCTAAAAACATAAGAGTTGATTTATAGTGATGAATTTTATACATCATTATATCTCTGTGGATCACCTGTAGGAGCTTGTGTTGAAGGATTTTCTTATCGGGTTTTCACCCATTCCAACCAGTCCCCTATGACTGGTATATCAAAGGCCATTGTATGTGCTATTCTGTCAATGGGGGAACGAAAGGAAGTTTGTTTTGTTTTTCGACACCACTAGAGCACATTGGTATTAATCATCAGCTATTGGATGTTAAACATTTTGGTATTTTTGACATATAGTCTTATAGAGGAAACCCACTACCCGGTATATGTTTATAATAATAGCAAGGGATCTTTTATATGTACCATCCCACAGACAGAACAGCACATACCATCACCTTTGATATACCAGTCACGATGCACTGGCTGGAACGAGAAATACGGCCCACCGACTGGAATTGATCCCAAAGCGACCTCACATCAAGCGAGCACTTTACCACTGGACTACATCCCATCCCTATCAATGGGGAAAGTGCATATAAAAAAATCCCTTACTGCTACTGAAAAAATATTGTGGTTTTCCAGACTACATTTGACATTCAATAGATGATGGTTAATTAATTAATTAGCGGGCAGCATAGCCCAGTAGTACAGTGCCCGCCTGATGCGCGGTCGGTCTTGGATCGATCCCCATCAGCTAACCAATGTTTTTTTTTTCTCAACATAACCATATGTCTGACGCCGATATAACCATAATTCTAATGTGTTGAGTGCGTCGTTAAAAAAATAAAATAAAATAAAATAAACGAATTAGCTTCTGCAGTTGATCTTTTAGTCCTATCTCAGGCGAGTGCTCTACCACTAAGCTACATCTCTCCCACACTGTAATGAGGTAATATAGAGTCGTAATGCCACAAGATGTTATATCTCGTGTGTGGGATACGGTGTTTACTGCGCCAGTTACATTGAATAATATGAATAATAATGGCACGGACAACACACAATTAGGATTTACCCCACATTAAGTTTGCTCGAAAGAGAAACGATAACCCGAATATTAATGTAAGCTGCGTTTTTACAATTCATGTTATTACTCTCCATGGACGTAACCTTTGGGCCGAGTGTAATTTTGTTACGAAGCTCCTTTCGGAAACACGTATGTCAGTTGCCTTTTTCATGCCTGTGTTTCGTCGGGGAGAATCCCCCTATAATTATATTGAAATGAATAATTTCTGCCAAATATCGGGCACTCGGACAGGACTCTCAGAATCACTGAACCATCGTGGGGACAAAACAACGATTTCATCAGTGGCGTTAATGAATAGTCATATTCCCTTCTGATTGTGATTTCTAATCACTGGCACGAATTACCACACCGGATTCCGTTACTTAGAGCTCCCGATCGACAACTGTGATGAATGAATTTAATTCCGACATGCCAGAAGAGAAAAATCAATTCTTCTTGCCCCTTGGACGCCGAGATGCGGTGCTCTTACCCAAAATCTCACCAACTGTTTGGGGTCATTTCGATACAGACAGACTTTTCCTGTGCTTTGCCATTCCATGACTCACGCCACAATCTAATCATCCAGAAGGAAATAGTTTAGACACATTCTTGGATCGGACAACAGTGATATGGTTTTATAAGGTGTTACTAAAAAATAGAAAAAAACAATTTGCGAAGACATACAAGAATTTCATTGTTTGCTGTGGTGGTGAGTGGAATAACTAGCTGCATTGTCTGGTGGTTATATCAGATAGCAAGCGTGGTTCATTCCATACAGACTGTTTCATACAACAGACTTATTTACCAAGAGTACAGAAAAGTGGTAGAGATTCTCTGTGAAAACAACAAACTCTTGAGACTTGCTTCTCAGTGAAATCAGCCGACTCCTAAGACTTGTTTCAAATTTTCAACCCTCTGACCTCAAGGTTTGAGCTTCCATATATATTGAGGTTTTTGGTTTTTTTTAAATTAAAAACTTACAAGATGATTGGCTCGCAAAGCTGTCGGAATTTCCAGGACGAGCAGAAAGCACCAGTGACAGAAATGACCAACCGTTACCGTCGGTGGAATTCCTGTATCACGTTTAGTGGGCGGAAGAATCGTATGAGGTATGCATTAAACCTGTTGTTTAATTTTCGTCTCTTCCTGTAGTGAATGTGTGGGGATTATGGTTTGACACGTGGACTAAAGTCTAAGGGAAATGGTTGAGACCTTTCTTGGAAGAAGGAAGCTCACGTCATTAACTTCTGGTTATTCCTTTCACCGAAATACCTATTTTGAAACGAAAAGCAATTTCTGTTTCGTATTTCGATTGCGATGGTGTTGGAAATGCAGGGCAAACTCTGTTGACAGGTTCCTATTGTATTAACCACCTTGTGTGGCTGCCAGCAGATTGTGGCTTGAAATCTAATATCAAGTAATCTCCATAGTTGACTTAAAGCCTCAACGTGTGTTATGCACTGACAGTTAATTTTAGTTTTGTCTGGGCTCAAAGAGCTGAAGGCTTTTTCTTCTTTGAAAATGACTTTTGTCTAATTCAAAAGAAATTGGGACAGAGTTTTTTCTTTCCATATCACAAGCTTTTGTTCTACTGTCTGGCGTTTCGTTAGTATATGAATTTAGGTGGGTTTTTTTTAGGTATGTTTCCATCTTGATTAATTGATGCCTAGGGTGTGGTATTAAACATTCATTCATTCCATAATGATTAAAACAGGCTTCTGTATAATATATTACTCAGCTATTAAATAGTGGTCAGATTTACTGTATACAAACATATAGAAAAAATAATTTGTTTTGTTATGGATGTTATTTATATTTTAGTTTTAATTTCTTTTTAAACAAGAACACTTTTAGTTGTTTATAAAGGGCCAGATTTACAAAATCTGTTTATGTCTTACACACATGTAATGATCTGAGATCGATCCCTGTCTATGGGCCCATTGAGCTATTTCTCATTCCAGCCAGTGCACCATGACTGGTATATCAAAGGCTGTGGTATATACTACTCTGGGGCGGGCAGCATAGCCCAGTGGTACAGTGCCCACCTGATGCGCAGATCGATCCCCGTCAGCTAACCACTGAGTTTTTTTCTTGACATAATCATATGTCCGACGCCGATATAACCGCACTTCTAATGTGTTGAGTGCGTCGTTAAAAAAAAATAAAAATATATATATACTACCCTGGGATGGTGCATATAAAAGATCCCTTGCTGTAAATTGAAAAGAGTAGCCTATGAAGTGGCGACAGTGGGTTTCCTATCTCAGTATCTGTGTGGTTCTTAACCATATGTCATGACACCATATAACCATTTTTTTATTGTTAAAAGAAAAGTTACATTTAAGTCCTGAATGACCTAAGCATTGATAATGAAAACGAGCAAATTATAAAATTTTGAAAGTTTCAATAAGATTTTGAAATGTAACTTATTTTCGTGATTATGTCTACTTATGTTTCAAGCATGCTGTCCTGGGCATTCATATTAGCTATCTGAGCTGGTGTATGATCCTGTGTTTAAGTCAAATGTAATGTCATGATTTTTATTGGTATTTACATTCTTTGATTAATTACAATAGAGGTTGGTTTTTGATGATATTTTTAGTATTGTCTTTTAGACAATATTATTTTCCATTCCTTTCATTGCATCAGAACTAGTATATCAAATGATATGGTATGTCTTGTGTGTGGGATGGTACATATAAAAGATCTTTGTTACTAATCAGAATAATATAGCGGGTTTCCTCTCTAAGACTATATGAGAATTACCAAATGTTTGACATGCGATAGCCGATGATTAATAAATCAGTGTGCTCTAGTAGTGTCATTAAACAAAATAAACTTTAACTTTTAACCAATAGTAAAAAATCAGTTTACTATAGTGGTCATTAAATGAAATAAATGTTTAACTTTTAATTATATATGTTTGTGTGTGAAGACAAAGAAAAACAATGTGTTAAAAATGTTGTTTGACCTAAATAATTCCACAGAGATACAGCCACTTTAAGAAACGCCCACATCAGTTGTCGGTGCAGTAAAGCAAACGGAGGAATTAAAAGTACAGAATATCTGGTTATTTGTAGTCACCTTTGTCTTTTATAATCGGGTTAGTTGACACTTCATCAATCGTCTTCTGTCTTCCTGGGTTTATCTATGATTTTATGACGGCATTTTGCTGCCCGCTGTTATTTGCATTCAAATGAACAAATTAAAAGGGGCTGAAAAATCAATATGGCGTTTCTTTGCTCTGCATGAGGAGTTGTGAGTAACGGCCATCATTAGGAATTTCTTAAGTAGCAAGTTGTCGAATAAATTTGTAACCAGTTGGCATGGCTGTTGACCTTTGCTATGGTTTAGGCTAAATATATCTTAGCTGAAATAATATTTGAGATGTGACAATTTTTATTCAATATTAAAGGGACACACCCTAGTTTCAACCTGCGAAAATTAACACTAAATTTAGTTAATCTACAAACCTATAACACTTCTGGATAAAGTTAAAATTTTGAGTGAAACATGAGTCTTGTTACTTTAAAATGGTGAAATACCCTCTAAAAATAGACTAAAATGTGACTCCATAGCTGTTATTTCTCAGTCACACATGCGTTTTTAAAAATATGAAAAATATATTTTGTGATATTAAAAACACCAGGATGACCAAAAACACTTTGAATGTATGGAACTGGATAATCTAAACAATAAGATCTAAGCAAAGCATGATTTCAGTTATCCAAAACGGTCCTAATAGTAAAAAAATATATGCCTTAGTGTTTAAAAAGTAGGGTATGTCCCTTTAAGGCCATAGACCCATAATACAGTCAGAAACTGTTATACATGTTTGTGCATGTGTAGTATTTGCATGGTATATACTATAGGTATTTAAAAATTTAAGTATTTCTAAGTTTTTGCACATTATAAAGATACAGGCATGCATTAAATAATACATCCAAATTTTCTGATGTCATAATATCTATAAACGTTTGCAATGAATGATTTTTTTTATAAATTTAGAAATATGGTGATCTCTTAGTACATTATAACGCTTACATACAAGCAGAATATGGAGTTTATCCTCAATATATCTTAATCCATGATCCAGGCAATATAGACAGTCTTTCGGTGTAGTCTATGTTGTTGTATCTTCCTTAGTCAACAGCAAGTCTAAAGTTACTACATCTAAATCTTGTATATATTACTTTAAGATAAACAGGGATTTTATGAGTGAGATAACGTTCTACATTTAACAATGACTTATAATGCCTATAATAAAAAATATCAGATAAATTAGTAACAAAACTATACCAATTTTGCTGAAGATTATCAAACAATCGTTGTCTAAATTTAATTATAGCATTTGAGATGTTCATTTAATATTTAATGGTGTTGGCAAGGTGGGGGGGGGGATCTAGCTCAGATGGTTCTCAACATATTTTATTTACTGTTATATGGAATCAGGCATATGCTTATGAACCACAGAGATATAGTGAGAGGAAACCTGCTGTTTCCACTTCATGGGCTCTTTTTGATTAGCAGCAATGGATCTTTTACAAACAAGATAGTACATACCACAGAAAAATATCTATATCAATATGAAATTCACAAAAATAAATACATATTTATTTTCTGTCAACTTGTAATAATCTCTCTTACCTTTTTTCTGAAAAATAGCTATACATTGATATAAAATTAACAAAGATAATGACATTTTTATTTTGTGTCAGCTTGTATAATCTTAAAAATATCTATACATGAATATGAAATTCACAAAGCTAATTACATTTTTATTTTGTGTCAGCTTGTATAAATCTTTAAAATATCTATACATCGATTTAAAATTCATAAAGATAATTATATTTTAGTTTCGTGTGAAATTGTGAAAATCTCAGCTTGTATAAACCTGAAAAATATCTATACATTGATATGAAATTCATAAAGATAATTACATTTTTATTTTGTGTCAGCTTGTATAAATCTTTAAAATATCTATACATTGATATGAAATTCATAAAGATAATTACATTTTGATTTTGTGTCAACTTGTATAAATCTTTAAAATATCTATACGTCAATATAAAATTCATAAAGATAATTACATTTTAGTTTTGTGTGAAATTGTGCAAATCTCAGCTTGTATAAATCTTTAAAAATATCTATACATTGATATGAAATTCACAAAGAATTTTGTGTCAACTTGTGCAAATCTCTCAGTCTACTTCACCTGATTCCGCTGGTGACAATCACTGTCATTTCACAGGAAGCTGTCCATAGGAGTTCCACACAGCAAGTGATTTAGCATTCATTTGCAGCACAGAAGTCCTCAGTCGATTCTAAATCTAGAATTCAGTAACGATCGGCTGAGTACATCTGCCTCTGGTAGGAATTTGTGGGTGGGATAATCATAGTGCTCACTTCAGACGAAGAAAAACTGAAATTATTTATTTTAACCTGTTGGAATTCAATTTGAGGGATTGTAGGTTGGTAATTACTGTGGTTTGGAAACTATATAAATGTACTTTATTTATTCTGGGTTGTTGTGCAAAATCTGTGCAGTTGTAGGATGGAATAAATAATAGTGCTTCTGTATGTAATTCATTGTGTAAAGAAAACCAGCCTCGGTGGTGTAGTGGTTAGGCCATCGGTCTACAGGGTGGTAGGTACTGGGTTCAGATCCCAGTCGAGGCATGTGATTTTTAATCCAGATACCGACTCCAAACCCTGAGTGAGTGCTCCACAAGGCTTAATGGGTAGGTGTAAACCACTTGCACCGACCAGTGATCCATAACTAGTTCAACAAAGGCTATGGTTTGTGCTATCTTGCCTGTGGGAAATGCAAATAAAAGATTCTTTGCTGCCTATCATAAAAGAGTAGACATAGCAGGTTAATTGTGCCACCAGTCTTGTTTCTGTCTTTTTACAAGTAGGTGATGACTAACTTGTGCCACATGGTCTCACACACCCATTTTGTCAGCTAAACAAGATTTAGTGAGCTGTGATATTTAATTATAATGTTCTCATTAATAACCTCCCACTGAGTGATGATATTTTGTTAATATTCTTTTTTTTATTTTATTAGTTCATGGTTTTATGGATGTGATCTTCACAGTGGCCTTGCTTCCTGTCCCTGTCTCATTTATCGCATCACATCGCATCGCATTACATCTGTCCATCCATCCATGCATCCATCCATGCATCCATCCATCCATCCGTCCATCCATCTGTCCATGCATGCATTCATCTGTCCATCCATGCATCCATCCATGCATCCATGCATCCATGCATCCATGCATCCATCCATCCATGCATCCATCCATCCTGTATATTGTTTTCTCATATATTAGACATTTTGACATGAATTGGTCTTAGTTTAAAATTTGCTGAAGTGTCGTGACACAAACATTCCTTTCCAAGTGTTGAAATAACAGATGTTAAGACTCCAAATAACTCTGGTTTAAAATGTCCTGAGATATCAACAAACAAATACACATACTTATTTCTTTCATCATCAAAGGACTGAAGGAGACTTGTCATGTACATTTTTACTAATGCACATTCTATGACAAGACTTAATGTCAAATGGGCTATAACCTATTTATAAAGTGTTTTCATCCTCGTTTGATTAATTAATTTCTTAGAGCCCTTAATTATCTCTAGATTGATTTGACCCCAGAGTCCAGAGGGAAGTAGCCAATTATGATGTATGTAGAGAAACGCTGGCCACATTTCATTACACTGTTCACCTGACCCACTTACAAATGAGATCCACCTGATTGTGGTCGGCATTCGACTTCGTTCAGTCTTTAACGATGGATAAAGATTTTCAAGTTCTCTTCCAGTCCGAGGGAGACGGGTGTATTTCTTTGATTTCTTATGTTTCGAGGTGAGAATATGAAAAAATGTACTCCAGTTAAATGTAAAATGTATTTTCAGTTTCACACAGTAAAATAATCTGGTTTATAGTCGTTTATGAGGGTTCAAGATTTCAGAGTTCTCTTTCTGTCTGAGTGTAATAGATATATGTCTTTGATTTTGTAACCGGCCTCTGTGGTATTGTGGCTAGGCCATCGGTCTACAGGCTGGTAGATACTGGGTTCAGATCCCAGTCAAGGCATGGGATTTTTAATCCAGATACCGACTCCAAACCCTGAGTGAGTGTTCCGCAAGGCTCAATGGGTAGGTGTAAACCACTTGCACCAACCAGTGATCCATAACTGGTTCAACAAAACCCATGGTTTGTGCTATCCTGCCTGTGGGAAGCACAAATAAAAGATCCCTTGCTGTTAATTGACATAAGAGTAGCCCATGAAGTGGCGACAGCGGGTTTCCTCTCAAAATCTGCGTGGTCCTTAACCATATGTCTGACGCCATATAACCGTAAATAAAATGTGTTGAGTGTGTCGTTAAATAAAACATTTCTTTCTTTCTTTCGATTTTGTATGCTGCAAGGTGAGAATGTGAAATATTTATAAAATATACTTATGTACCAGTAAAAGTATCTGGTTTGTAATTTCAACAATGGGTTTCCTTGTCCAGTCAGAGGGAGACGGGTGTGTTTCTTTGATTTGTTATGTCTCAGTTGAGAATACAATTAAAAAAAAAAAAAGCTTACAGTTACATTCAGTAAACTTATTTGGTTTTAGTCTTCACAATGGATGAAGATTTCATGTTTTTCCAGTCAAAGGGAAATAGGTGTTATTCTTTGATTTCTTATGCCTCGAGGTGAAAATGTGAAATATTTTTCTGTTTGGTAGTATTGTAAAACAAGATTAACATTTGGAAAAGTTATAATAAATATTTTTGGTTAAAAACAAATTAAACAATTATTTTATGTGAAGAAAGAAAAGAAAATGGCAGAAGCAAATAAAATTCAACTTTATTCTATAACCCCGTCAGCTAAACCACTGGGTTTTTTTCTCGACATAACCATATGTCCGACACCAATATAACCGTAATTATAATGTGTTGAGTGCGTCGTTAAAAAACACACAAAAACAAAATAATAAAAATAATTATTCTATAAATTTTTAATGATACTTTTACTATTACCATTTTAATTAAATTACACTGGAAATTAACCTTTTGTTTTTTAGTTAATAAAATTATATTCAAAATTTGCGTGGGAAGGTGTAAAAGAAATAGAGGATAATAAACGAGTTTCCAGTTATTATCAAATTTATGTCCCGAGTGAAATAATTT
>JAECMU010034249.1:0-11620 GCA_016106625.1 Dracogyra subfuscus
ACCCCAACCCTTCCATGCAGTCATCCTTGGAGTAGGACGAATGACACTTTAAACCCTGATGTAGGTTGATGTCCTTGTCACCAGACAATATAATTATTATGGCATACCACCCTTCCATGCAGTCATCACTGGAGCAGGCTTTAACACATGTTTAAACCCTGACATAGGTTGATGGTCCTGTCACTAGAAATATAATTATTATGGCACCTCAACCCATCCATGCAGTCATCCCTGGAGCAGTCTTTTAACACATACCGTGTAATAAGGGACCGCTGAGAATTGAAAACAAGGAAATGGCCTATTTAACGATGCACTCAACACATTTTATTTGTCTCCACTTCATTGGCCCCTCTTTTCGATTAGTAGCAAGGGATCTTTTATATGCACCATCCCACAGACATGACAGCACATACCATGACCTTTGACAGACCAGTTGTGGTGCACTGGCTGAAGCGAGAAATAGCCCAATGGGTCCACTGACGGGGATCGATCCCACATGGACCACACATCAAGCGAGCGCTTTACAACTGGGCTACATCCCACACGAATTCAAAACAAATTCAGATAACTCATTTCATTTTGGCATTTATGTCTTAAGAGACGGGATGTAGCCCAGAGGTAAAGTGCTCGTTTGATGTGCAGTCAGTGTGGGATCGATCCCTATCAGTGAGCTCATTGGGCTATTTCTCATTCCAGCCAGTGCACTATGACTGGTATATCAAAGGCCATGCTATGTACTATCCTGTCCATGGGAAAGTGCATATAAAAGATCCCTTGCTGCATTAGGAAAGATGTAGCAGGTTTCCTCTGATGACTATGAGTCAGAATCATCAAATGTTTGACATCCAATAGCTGATGATTAATCAATGTGCTCTAGTTGTGTCATTAAACAAAACAAACTTCTTCTTATGTCCTAAATATAAGGCGTCAACAAAACATGGATTAAGCAAAACCAAACTTTTGCAAGCTTTGTGCAAACAGACTATCATTGTAGCAATTTTCAGAAGTCAGGTCACTGGCCATGTCATAGATTAGATCAGAAAGAAAGAAAGAAATGTTTTATTTAACAACACACTCAACACACTTTATTTATGGTTATATGGCGTCAGACATATGGTTAAGGACCACACAGATTTTGAGAGGAAACCCGCTGTCACCACTTCATTGACTACTCTTTCCGATTGGCAGCAAGGGATTTTTTATTTGCGCTTCCCACAGACAGGAAAGCACAAATCATGGCCTTTGTTGAACCAGTTATGGATCACCAGTCGGTGCAAGTGGTTTACACCTACCCACTGAGCCTTGCGGAGCACTCACTCAGGGTTTGGAGTCGGTATCTGGATTAAAATTCCCATGCCTCGACTGGGATCTGAACCTAATACCTACCAGCCTGTAGACCAATGGCCTAACCATGACACCACCGAGGCCGGTCTCATTCAGGGTTTGGAGTCGGTATCTGGATTAAAAAAATTCCATGCCTCGACTGGGATCTGAACCCAGTACTTACCAGCCTGTAGATCGATGGCCTAACCATGACGCCACCGAGGCCAGTCTAGATTAGATCAGACCTGCAACAGAAATGCCTGTGGTATACAGGCATGTTAATACAGTTCTGAGCTGATCTCGTCAGGTGTAGAATAACTGAAACAAGAGTACCAGTGAGATTCATGATACACCTGTCAAAAGTAGGTCGCTGTGACCTAGTTATGGTATGCTACAGACTGCCATCCCAAGCTATACTTGCATGCAAGGTTTGATGATCGTATATGAACTGACAGGAAAGATATTCCAAAGACAGGTATATAAAAACAGAAATGTGACATACCTTCCATCTATAATAATGATGAGATCCCCTTCTTCACTGGCCAGATGGTTGGTCTCTTCAAACTTCTGAGTTACTCGCATTTCCAGTGGTCGAACCTGAGGGTCAAAAATTAAATCATACTTAGTCGGAAAAACACAAATTAATGTTACTGTAAGAAATTGTAAATTTTCAAAAACGAGACACATCTAAAAGTTTAAAAGTATAAAATATATAAAATAATAAAAACTTTTTATGGGAATGAACTAGTAAATGAAGGTTTAATGACACCCCAGCACAAAAATATACATTGACTATTGGGTAAGATAATATGAATAGAATTAAAAGCCAAAATTAATGATGCCACTATGCATAATTCCGCTGATAAATAATAAAATTAATCTTCCTCAGGTTTATTTTCTCGTAATTTAAAAATGTGTCAGCTGGTATCGACAGTTTTTACTAGTCAGCATAATTTTATCACAAATACCATATATTGTTGAATACACTATTACATTGTTGAATACTGAAGAAAATATACGAGATCCACGTGATACCAGTCTGAATATGGTAAATGCGAAAGCCCTTGGAAACTGTAATTTTACAGTGAAAAGTGTTTAAACAGTGCTTGAATGTTCGTTCCAAACTGTGTATGAAGCTTATGTTCAACATTATGAAGTAAATGAGTTTGTTTTGCTTAACAACACCATTAGAGCACATTGATTTATTAATCATTGGCTATTGGATGTCAAACATATGGTCATTTTGACACAGTCATAGCAATAACCCAATGGGCAACAAACGAGGATCGATCCTAGACTGACCGCACATCAAGTGAGCGTTTTACTACTGGGCTGCATCCAGATTTTTTAAATTTAAAGACACCCTTTCAATTCAAGCACTTTTTAACCTTCTGACTACTGCAGGCGAGATATCTCTTCGACATACTGTACACTGCATACAGTGCATTTCCCTAATTCATATTTCCCGCTGCTTTGCACATGGCAATCACAGGAAATATAATTTAAAAAAAATAAATCACAATGGTGGCTTTTATTTTAATTTTTTTCAATTGAAAATACCTTTAAATTTTGAGTTCAGAAAGTGGTTTTCGGCAAGTATTTTTCGATTGAAAACAATGGCAACATGTCACAGTCATTTTCAGGGATCGATAGCCGATTGTGACAGCTAATTTGATAATAAATTTGATTGTTTTACCAACAACGAAAATCATCAAATATTGCAATATGAATCGTAGTTCAGGCTTTAAAGAAAAATGTGGTCAGCTACCCACTGTTATCGGGAATAATGGACATAAATACTGGACAGCTGGTCACAAATGCCCATAAGTAACCGCAACTTTTTACATTTTCTGCCTAATTTTAATCACTATTAACTGGTCTAAATATCATTAAAAAAAATTTAAAACATGAAAATAATACTTACCGATTCATATATGAACTTTATTTTATTTATTTATAAAACATTTAAGTGAATATATAAACTTGTACCCACTCACCATGGTTTTTGTCAAAAATGAATCCAGTAGTCTAAAAGGTTAAGATAATTTTCTCAAATTCAAGGACTTTCATGGATTTTTGACAACTTCAAGGGCTTTTTATTATGACCTCTCCAATTGAAGAACTTTTTAAATCTGTATGACCATCAACAGGGTTCGATCTTAACGGTCGCCCGATCGCCCCTGGCGACTGAAAACAACGACAGTCAACTGAAATCCCACAGTAAGGTCTGGCGACCAATCTGTTCGTGTGTTTTTTTTAAATCAATAATTAATACATAAATAAAAGTATTATTTGGGCAAGTGAAAATAGACGCAGGCAAGTGATACTGCTGTCACCATTTGCCTGGATGCCAAGTCAAAACAAAAGTTAAGGGCAGACACTGCAACAATATTATACCTCACAGAGGAAGTCTTTAAGAGCAGGGAAGGTCGGCCGATCCTGGGGCTTGTGAGCCCAACACTGCAGCATGAGCTGGTAAATATCAGAGGGAGAGAACTCTGGCATGGGCAGTCGCTCACCTTCTCGGTCAATCTTCTGCAATATCTGGAGAACAAAAAAAACATTAAATTTTTAAAAATGAAATATCAGGGCTTGAAATTAATTTTTGTGGAATGGGAAGCCATGTTTGCTTCTCATATTTTAATCTGTAAACAAATGCTAAAAACTGACAGGCAGTAATGGACCATTTGTCCTAAAAAAACAAAAAAAACTTTACTGTTATTTTTATGTAAATTAAAACTAATCAGGGGTTTTTTCTTTCTTTTTATTACATTATCTAATATAATGTTGACATAGTTAGCACTAACTTATTAATCTGAATACTTGTAAAATCTCTACATCTGTCCAGGAGAAGAAACTGATTCAAATTAAATTTAGTCTAAAATAAGAGGCTTTAACGGAGGAGCACATTGTGCTGCCAGCAGCTAAGAAAAACATAACAAAGAGTTTAATACACAAATTCCACTAACCTGTGAGCCATTGTATCCCATCCATGGTTCCTGGCCGAAGGTGAACATCTCCCACAGTGTGACCCCGAACATCCAGGTGTCGCTAGCGTGCGAGAACTGACGAGACTTCAGACTCTCCGGCGCGCACCTGTAACACAACCATTTACAACAGTGTAATATATTTATATTTATAATAAATTAGTGTGAATCCGAACATCCAGGTGTCACTAGCATTGCGAGAACTGACGAGACTTCAGACTCTCCGACACACACCTGTAACACAACCGTTTACAACAGAGTAATATATTTATACTAAATTTTTGTGACTTCTGTAACACAACCGTTTATAACAGAGCAAAATAGTTTTAATAATTTGATGTGATTCTTGTAACACAAATGTATTCAACAAAGTAAAATAGAGGAAAGGCAAAGAGGAAGGGAAAGCGAAAGGGGAGGGAAAAGGAATGGGGAGGGCAGAGCAGGACAGAGATGGGGAGGTAAGTGGAACTGATTGGAACAGAAGGGAGGAAAATGGGTAAGGAAGGGGAGGTAATAGGGTAAAGGGTAGGGAGCTGAAAGTGAAAGGAAAAGGGAAGGAGAGATCAGTAATGAAAATGGAAAGGGAGGAATAGGGAATGGCATTGAAGGACAAAGAACAGAATAGGAAATAAAGGGTGGAAAAGAAAAGAGACCACAAAGAGAAAGGACGGTATGACAAGGGAAATGAGCACAAGAATATGAAGGGTGGGACTATAGGAAGAGATCTGTAACAAGAAGATAAGTGGAAAGATATTCCCAATCACAACATACAGAATTCAATGATATAATGTAAAATCGATTATAGGCAATACATAAACTCACTACCATTTTTATATCACATTTATGTCCCTCTTGAAATGATTTTCATTGTCACTCACTAAACATTCCAACAACTGAAAATTAGTTCACTCTGGACATAAACTTGATTTAAAACGGAAGCTCATTTACAATCCTATGAATCTTTCTAACGTACCACGCAAATGGAACTTTCTTGTGCTCTGACATCACGTAATGATCTTCCTGGCTGGGCAGAGCTCTCATAAGTCCGAAGTCTCCGATCTTCACCTGCAAATAAAACAATAAAACCTTACTATCAATCCTATAACTTACAGGTACATGTGTGTCTTGATGGCAGGGCTTCTAGATTATGGTAGCAATACTCCCATGTCTACTAGTGATATTCAATATCAGGCAAGTAAACAAATACTAATGCAATGCCCCGATGGCTAGTGAATTGTTTTTGGGTCATATGTCTATTTTGTAAATATAAATATCCTGACACAATCTCAGTCCCCAATGTTAGTGTTTGTAAGCTCTATCTCCCTCTTTAGGTGACATATGTGATAATAATTATTATTTATTAAAATTGTATTAACTTAAAAGTAAATTAAGTTTGGTGTATTTTTCATTGTGGTTAGACAATTTTTAAAATCACTGATCTCATAGCTAGTGAATTTAAAAGAAACTCTAGAAGCCGTGTGATGGGCAACATTCGCTACATTTTTTTCTTTTAAACTACAGCTATTAAATTGTTGGGTAGAAAGACAATTAATTTTTGTTTAATGACATTTCGCTACCTTTTAAATCACAACAACTAAATTGTTTGGTAGAAAGGCAATCTCTCCACATTTTAAACTATAGCTATCAGATTTTTGTCTGACAACATTTCTACAATGGCAGATTTTAAACTACAAATATTTTGAAAGAAAAGGAACATTTGTTTAACAACACCTCAGCACATTATAAACTACGGCTATCACCTTGTTATACGTAAAGAAAGGAATATTATTTTAACGACACCTCAGCACATTATAAACTACGGCTGTTACCTTGTCAGGTGGTGACAGCAGAATGTTGCGACAGGCGAGATCCCGGTGGATGAATCTCTTCGTCTCGAGGTAGCTCATCCCTGTGGCGATCTGTATCGCATACTCACACAGGACGGTCAGCAGCATCTTGTTCTCGTCGTGATTACGTAACTTATCAAGAAGAGCACCCGAGGGAGCTAACTCTGTCACCTGGAATAAGAATTGTTTTATTTAATTAAGTTTTCCATGTTTTGTTAAGATATTTACAAACAGAAATTAGAAGACCAGGTGCTTTATTCACAAAGGTCTTTCAGGCTCTACTAAACAACAAAGCATCCTCTTTGCAAGTCTTTGCAAGATCGCAAAGTTGCGAGAGTTTAGTGAATTAGGACCCAGTTTTAGTACAATAGCATTTGGAATGCGATCACTGGCAAACATACTGGGGCAAATGTGCATTTCGGTTGAATGTACTCAAACAGAAATCTATACATAAAAACAGATACTAGTCTATGTATTAATATAATCACACATGAAAAAGGTTGCTTTGTTTAACGACACCCTAAAGCATGTTGATTTATTAATTATCAGCTATTGAATCTCAAACATTTGTTAATTTCAACATATAGTCTTAGAGAGGAAACCCGCTATATGTTTTCATCAGTAGCAAGGGATCTTTTATCTAGGCACCATTCCAAAGACATGATAGCACATACCATGGCCTGTGACATATTAAATTGTGGTGCAATGGATGGAACGAGAAGTAGCCCAATGGGTCCACTAATGGGGTTCGACAAACTATGACTGACCATCATGAGGAGGGAGGACAGCACCACCCCGAACAGCAATGGATAAAATGAGAATTAGCCCAATGGGTCCACTAATGGGGTTCGACAAACCGTGACTGACCATCATGAGGGGGGAGGACAGCACCACCCCGAACAGCAATGGATAAAATGAGAATTAGCCCAATGGGTCCACTAATGGGGTTCGACAAACCGTGACTGACCATCATGAAGGGGGAGGACAGCACCACCCCGAACAGCAATGGATAAAATGAGAATTAGCCCAATGGGTCCACTAATGGGGATCAACAAATCGTGACTGACCATCATGAGAGGGGAGGACAGTACCACCCCGAACAGGCGGATGAGGTTTGGGTGGTTCAGCATGTGCATGGAGTTCACTTCCTTCACAAAGTCTTCAAATGCTCCCGGCAGAGACAGCGCATCATTGCGGAGAATCTTCACGGCAACACTTTTCTATAGACAAAAAAAGGAGAAGAACACATACATGAAACATAAACCATTAAATCAATTTAAATAATAATAATACTTGTAAGATGATTACTACTACTACTACTACTACTACATTAAACAAGCATTCTGAGACTACTACAAAAGCAATATTCGTCCCCTACCAGGCTCAACATATTTTCGTAGCTTCACAATTCAAGGGCCATAACTCTTTGAAAAATGGGTAAATTTCCATTAAAGGCAAACTTGATCTGTAACAAAACATGATAAAACTGTACATCAAATTTCAGCTCAATATCTTATTTACGGTTATATGGCATCAGATATAATTATGGTTAAGGACCACACAGATATTGAGAGAAAACCCGCTGTCGCCACTTCATGGGCTACTCTTTCTGATTTGCAGCAAGGGATCTTATATTTGCACTTCCCACAGACAGGATAGCACAAACTATGGTCTTTGTTGAACCAGTTATGGAGCACTCACTCAGGGTTTGGAGTTGGTATCTGGATTAAAAATCCCATGACTCGACTGGGATCCAAACCCAGTACCTACCAGCGTGTAGATCAATGGTCTAACCACAACGCCACCGAGGCCGGTAACACACAAAATGAACATTGGTTCTCATGAAATATTCTGCCCTGAATACAGTAGTCAGAAGTTTATCTGTTATTAGAGGATCCAGCTTGTTGTCGAATAGTAATACCTTTGGTCCAGCTGGTGTTATCCACTCTCCTCGCTTCACAACCCCAAAGGAGCCATTGCCAAGTTTTTCATAGATGTGCAGGAATTTCTGGTCAATCAAGCATGTGAGAGAATGATCGCCCGATGCCATGGGTTTTTGTACGACCTTCTTACAAGACGATTTCTCAGCTGTCTTGTTGCTGGGTAATATCTGAAAAAAGAAATAACATCAAGTACATATCAGGGAGGGAAATTACACAGTACAATGATTAATATTTTGGTGAGACCAGGCTGTGTGCTTAGAAAGACATTTTAAGGTCTAGACTCATCTTTAATGACGTCGCATGCATACAATATGTATGGTGTTGCCATGATGTTCACATCTCACTCTCTAGTTCAAGTCTTTAGTCTGGACTCTAAAAAGGTTTTATAGATAGTACTAAACCAAGTAACTTCCGGATGGATCAAAGATAAAGGTCCACCCAACTTTTGATAGAGAAGTTAACACTACAAGTCCTGTGATTGGTGATAAATGTCAGTGTGTTGGTTGTCTCAGATTCTACTGGTGGGCTTCTTGTGTTTAGACTCTAAAAGTTTTATAGGTGCCAGGCCAGGAGTCTGGTACCACAATTACAAAAATAATGTTGGTAAGCATCTAGATTTTACAAAAACAATCTTTTTCAGTATCGTGTCGGTAGCATATTGGTAAAATGTTAAATTCTGAAGCCTGCACTGGACCCTAAATGTTTGACGGTCTTTTACAATGTGTCTGATGTTAATATGCCACACATTTTTAAAGAGTATTGTACATTTGAAAATTAAATAGCAACAGCTGTTAATAGAGTTTGAAAAGTGATTAGAAAACTTTTTTAAATTTCAGAATTGTGTAGCTATCTCTGAAACGTACTTACCTGAATTACAATGCGATGTCGAAGAAAATGTTCCCTGCATATAATCATAAAATGACTATGAAACTCGAGTCAGAAACATACATTAAAGGGACATTCCTGAGTTTGCTGCAATGTTTAAGATGTTATTGACTAACAGAGACCATTTTAACAATTGTAATTCTATATCAAACATATTTTTCTGCATAAAATATTAGTGGCTGTACATAAAAGGTGTTTCTGATCAAATATTAGATTTGTACTACCGTATATCTTCACCTGTAAGTCAACCCCTTTCTCTGGTAATAAAATCAGCAATTTTTTATTTGACCCGCTTATAAGACGACCCAGTTTCTGTGGCAAGTTGTTCTTGACATTATTAAATGATGACAAACATATCATTCTTATTATGATATTGTGGTAAAAGATTTTCACTTCACAAACAACTAACGTCGCCATACTTCGTTTGTTACTTAAAGTATTTCCTCCATATCAGTATGAGCACCCTCTGTATTGTTACGTTTTATTGTAACATGAAACATGGTTTTCATTTGAAGCTAAATTTATGTTAACAAATAAAACAAACAAGGTAAGTTCTTTTATTTATCCATTTTTACTACAATTTCTTTTTAATAATATTTCATAATTACAACATGGTTACGGCATAAAATATTGTACTAATTTTTCGCCAACACCGAATTCACATTCTGCGGCACGGTCATTGTTTTCTTCAACAAAGGCAATAACCTTAAGCTTAGAATTCCGTTTACGTTTCGGTATGATTGTTAATGAAAAATATTGTGGCAGTGAAAAAGGGTATACAAATAGCTGTGACGATCGACAAATTAATAAAGTAATGTTTTATGTATATATAAATTATATCCAAATTAATTCGTGTAATTTATTACTGCACCAATAAAACAGTCAGTGTTGCCTAATTAATATTCATTAGGTTTGTACGTAATTGACTAATGTGCCAATAAAACAAGCCGGTTTTGCTTATTTAATATTCATTAGGTTGGCCTCGTTTTCATTGGTGTCGGGATCACACAAGGTCGGTAACTATTGTTTCGGCAGCAGAAAGTTACGTAAGCCGCGAGTTGTTCCTACTGGTCCCGTCTTACCACTGGATGAGTATTAAAACAAAGATCGATTTGCTTGTGTTGTTTTAACATTAAACAACACACCGACTTCACTAGGTTCAAGTTTACTGGATTATGACCACATATCATTATCTGTGGATCGTATTGTAAGCCGCCTAATTAACCTCTACTCGTGTCTTTTGGTTCAGTGTCACATGGTGTGTTTACCGATACCAAGTGGCTTTGTAAAAACAACAATAACGGATAACAAGAATCAAATAATGTTTTATTGCAATAATAAATATTAAAGGTAGGCACATGTAGTAGTTGTGAGTTTGAAGCTACTATGAGATGAAATCGTAATTTATAAACAAACCCATGACAGATTTGCAAAACGTCATTTTACGACATGCCGGGGATTTTTTTTATTTCATTATTTTTAGTTGACTCTCTTATAAGTCGACCCCCTGGCTATTTGCAGAAAATTTTGGTGTAAAAAATTTGACTTATAGGCGAAGATATACGGTAGGTTAAATTTCATTTTATTTCCTGAAATATAATTTTTTCGTATATACAAAATTATTTCAAGACAAAATCCAGTTTGGGCTTCTTACAAATATTAAGATGACCAGACACACATTGAATATACACACATTGATATTCTAAACAAGAAAATATATTTAATATGAACGTTTAATCGCAGAAATATTTTATTAGCCTTACAATGCAGCAAACTCAGGAATGTCCCTTGAAGCATAGTCACTATAAAAACCAAATGTCATAAGCATACATTACATCAAAATGACTATAAAAATCAACTCATAAGCACGCATTAAGCATAATGACTATAAAAATCAAATTAAAAACAGAAATAAAAACCTTGTCAAGAATTCCACCCTTCTTCTTGACAGCCTTCTTGCGTTTGACAGCATCCAGCAGTCTCCTGATGGCTGGTTTTCCCATTCCAACTTTCTCCAGGTCTTCCGACTTAACATAGTCGAAGTGAACAATCCTTGACAAGACATAAAAAATGTCTGAAATTTGTATCTCATTAACCTATGGGACAAACTTTTAAAAACATATTGTGAACTGATGGCGAGAGTGTTCTGTATTGTGATTGGTTAATTACATTCTCTTTCCGGGATCAAATAGACAATAACACCTTGAAAGCTAATGATGTCATTAGAAAGTGACGACATTAGCAAATGCCAAATGTTTCACAAAGCATCCCTGGCCAGGATCTAGCTTGGTCAGTAGAGCAGCAACCTGATACACTTCGTTCGAAGGATCAATCCCCCTTGATAGAACCATTCTCTGATTAGGGTTTTCCCCCTTTCAATCAGACCCGCAACTGGTATAACAAAGACTGTGGAATATGCTATCCTGTCTGTGGGATGGTGTACGTGTATATAAAAGATCCCTTACTACTATTCTCGATATACTAAGTCAAAAAATATACTAGCTCGAATGTTTTTTTTTTACAATTTAGATTGACCGTTCAAAATTCGTGCCAAAATTTCCTCAAATCAAACTGCGCACCTTTTTCTCTTTGGCTTATTAATGCTCCATTCAAAATTCCATAGCACCACCACCCA
>JAECMU010034256.1:0-19738 GCA_016106625.1 Dracogyra subfuscus
AGCTTGGGGCGAAGTAATGTCAGCTCCATCCTATTTCTCTATTATGCACAGTGTAAACAAATGCTCTAATTTATGACAAAGTGCTTCGCTTTCATCAACCTGACTTGTAAAACAACATAAATGACTTGATAGTATAATAAACTATTTTACTAAATATAGATCAATTTGCATCAATATAATGAAATGGAGTTATGGTATTTTTTATTCTTTTAAAAAATCAAAATACATATTATTAGGCCTATTGATAGAATACGTTCAAGCAAAAACTACCACTCACGACACCCAAGTGATGATTTTCTTTTCTTTGGGACTACGTAATTGGTCAGTTTTGTGATTTTAGATGGGAAAGTCTACTTAATCAAAGGTTTTACAGAATTACTTACAGTCATAAAAGGGGGTGGCTGGTAAAGTCCATTATACTTTGAGGTTAACACACAATACCCTGTGATCTTAATAAAAAGAGGTCCGTCTTTTTAGTGTGTCTAGACAGTGTCTGAGGAGCGTCTTAAATACACACCTGCCAATCAAGAACCACTGGTACAGGCCACGAAACGACCAATTAACTAAGAAAACACTCGATCATTATTTAAGTATGAGGGTTCATTTAAACCATGATACAGTTATTTCAACACTTTGACAATGTTGGTTTATTTTGTATTAAATATAATATATACTAGTAAATGTTGCTAGCTTACTGGGATGATTATTATTAAATAATATTGGGTCATATTAAATAATACAGTTATTTCAACACTTTGACAATGGTGGTTGATTTTGTATTGAAAAATAGACTAATTCTTGACATGAATGTTAGGTTGTTGTTTTTTTGTTTGGTTTTTTTGGTTTGTTTAACGACGCACTCAACACATTTTTTTAATTACGGTTATATCGGCGTCGGACATATGGTTATGTCGAGAAAAAACCCCAGTGGTCAGCTGATGGGGATCAATCCTAGACCGACCGTGCATCAGGCGGGCACTCTACCACTGGGCCATGCTGCCCGCAAGAATGTTAGGTATGATGTAACCACGAGGGCGTATTCACTGGGATGGTACAAAATGGCAGCATCCGTTATATATAAAAGCCGTCACATTTAACCATTTTATTAATTAACTATATGATTATACTTGTTGCTATGAAGCAATAGTGTGCATTATGTATCGTTGAATATGCATACCAGTCCAAAAGCCTTGCTTTAGCATTCCTTTAACCATCAATAAACAACACAATTCATTGATTTTGTGCAAGTGTTCAGTGTCTTTTGTTTCACACTTTTTCACCGGGAATAATTATGAATTTTAAAAACCCATTATTTTGTCAATTTTCTTCCCTTATGGTGTTAGGTTTCTACAGAGTATAAAACCCTCCTGTTCATTTTCCCCATCTAATTATTTATATCAGAAACCAATGACCAATAATACCTGTTTCAGTTTTATGTCAAAAATTAATGAGAAGTAATACCATAAGCCTACAAGACAGGGGAAGTCACCCCCACCCCCATGCCATAGCAGATCTTTGCAATTGGACAAAAATCAATGAAGATGTTCAGGCAAATTAGCTGGCCTAAAACTTTTTCACCATGTATTTCCATCATTCTACTCAAAATATAAGTTGTAATCCATGTAAAAATGGGTAGTGATTCATTTGGAACCCTATATAGCTGTTATATAGGTATAAATGCAAATATTAAACACAAATATTATCCAGATTGAGGCTTTTTTTTAAATTTGGGCAAATATCAGACTAATGGTAGCCCATGGCATATTCCTACGAAAGCCCATATGCCTATGAATAAAACTTATTTCTGTTTTATTGCAAATATGTCAAAAATTTGTTAGAACCTTTAGTTCTGTTTTACTGCAGCTTGTATGTACACCCAGATGGTTAATTTGTATGCAGTGAAAAAGAGTGAATTGATCTGTTTTGAAATTCTAACAGATGTTGAAGGTTAGAAATGTTAAAACTCGTCAAATGGCCTTTAATAAGGCTAGTGACGTCAAAGCGGATCACTTCCTTGATAAAAATCGTGATCCAAAGTATTAAATCCATTCCACAATGATCTTCTGTCATGTTGGCATGACAGAAAAATTGATCATTTTAAATAACTTTCACATTGATTGGCACAGAATTCTCATTGCAATTAATGTGAACTTCAAAGATTGGTTTGGGATTGTCCATGTGCTTTATGCTTACAAAGTATGGAAATTTCACCCAGGTTAACTTTGTTAATAAACCTGAGGGGTTTTGAAAAAAATAGTATAAAAAGAAATGGCAGTGGCAAAGAATGACCCCAAGAAAAGTGAAATCTTACTAAAGTAGATAATATTTGATGGGTGTTTTTTTTCCGAAAAGATATAAAGGAACTCTTTGAAGATGAGAATGAGATTGGTTACTGAAATGTCAAAAGGCCATAATCACGGTGCTGTAGATCAGATAATTACTCGTTACACTTAGCCATGCTTTGACAAATTAATTACACTGCAAAAGACAACTGCAGTGTTTGATATGTTAAGTGAACTCTGTTTTTCTCTTGTGTGACGCGTGAAGCATGACATATGCACTTAACAGTTACTTTGTTCATCTTCCGCTGCCTTCGGTGGCATAGTATGTGCTTCATTTCCAGTGCATGAACTCAGTTTGTAGTGCAGGCATTTCTTAGACTTGGTTCTGTATGCGTGGTCTTAATTGAGCAAGTTGGTATTAGGGGTAATGAAAAGGCAGATTCTGCTGCCAAGTCTGCTTTGGATTTGCCTCATGCCAGAGTTGGTGTCCTGTATACTGATTTAAAAAATAATCTTAACCAATTTATCTTTTCGACTTGGCAACGTGATTGGGACAGTGTGGTTGCGAACAAGATTCATGCCATCAAGCCAGTCTTGGGAGAGTGGCAGTCATCCTATAGACAGTGCAGGAAGGATGAAGTAGTCTTGTATCGTGCCCGCATCGTTTATCTTAAAGAAAGAGCCTCCACCTCAGTGTGAGCACTGTCAGTGTACTCTGACGGTTCCAATATTTTGGTGGGGTGTCATCATCTTAAAGAAACTCGAAAAGATATCTTTGGCCAGCGATCTGTGATGGAATTGTTTCGATTCCATCCTGAACTTATTGTACAATTTTTACATGACACTTAGTTTTATTATAACTGTTAATTTTCTTTATCTGTGATATTTGTATTTTTACAGTCCTTTACACTGTGTTTTTTATTTAACTTTTGACTTTTTATATTGATGTCATTTAACATTTAATGTTTTCCCTTTACCTTAATTTGACACCCAATAGCCGATGTATTTTTCGTGCTGGGGTGTTGTTAAACATTCATTTAACATTCATTCATTCATTGAGCAAAGTGGTTCCATGTGTATGAGTTGAGATCATTTAGTCTAAGAGGCTTTAATTAGAATTTTAGGTAAAGAAGATTTAATGAGCCTACTTTATGTAAAAAGATATGTGCTCATTCCAAAAATAGCAGTCTTATTGACCCCCACTTAAGACAAAATTGCCATTTTGACAATTTTTGGCCACAAATGGCCAAAATCTGAGATTTGTGATATAGTTAGTCTGGTATTACCATGTTGTACATGTATCTAATAAGCCTATAAATATTTAGTAATACTATTTTGTGGTCTAGATCTCGCCAAAGAATAACAATCTCATCAATTTGGTCAGTATTTGGCCATATTTGGTTCATAATGGTTATTTGCCATATGAATATTACTTATATTGTATTTAATATAAATAGCATGTAAAAACTAATAAAAAAAAAATGTTTTATTTAACAATGCACTCAACACATTTTATTTACGGGATATTGAGAGAGGAAATCTACTGTCGCCACTTCATGGGCTACTCAGCGGGCAGCATAGCCCAGTGGTACAGTGCCCGCCTGATGCGCGGTCGCTTTAGGATCGATCCCCATCAGCTAACCACTGGGTTTTTTTCTCTCGACATAACCATATGTCCGACGCCGATATAACCGTAATTATAATGTGTTGAGTGCGTCGTTAAAAAATAAATAAAATAAAAATAAATTCATGGGCTACTCTTTCCAATTTGCAGCATGGGATCTTTTATATGCACCATCCCACCGACAGGTTAGTACATACCATGGCCTTTGATATACCAGTCGTGGTACACTGCCTGGAATGAGAAATAGCCCAGTGGGTCCACCAACGGGGATCGATCCCAGACCCACCACACATAGAGCGAATGTTGTACCACAGGGCTACATCCCACCTCTAAACTCATGAAAAATCTCATTTATAAGCCAAATAGAATTAACACTGACAATCTGACATATTATGACTATCAGTGTTATTACATTTTAACAGATTATTCAAAATAACTTACATGTACAAAATCCTACTGTATATATGTTAAAGTAAAACATATTAAAACAACACATTTTAGTTGTGTATTATCAGAACTGTTATTAGTTGTATCATGTTCAGTGTTTGAATCAACATCAGTACTGCTATCATCATCATCATCATCATCATCATCAATACCGTCACCAGCACCATCAGCCAGCCTCAGTGGTGTCATGGTTAGGCCATCAGTCTACAGGCTGGTAGGTACTGGGTTCGGATGCCAGTCGAGGCATGGGATTTTTAATCCAGATACCGACTTTATACCCTGAGTTAGTGCTCCGTAAGGCTCAATGGGTAGATGTAAATCACTGGCACCAACCAGTTATCCATAACTGGTTCAACAAAGGCCATGGTTTGTGCTATCCTGCCTGTGGGAAGTGCAAATAAAAGATACCTTGCTGCTAATTGGAAAGAGTAGCCCATGAAGTGGCGACAGCGGGTTTCCTCTCAAAATCTGTGTGGTCCTTAACCATATGTCTGATACCATATAACCGTAAATAAAATGTGCATCATTAAATAAAACATTTTTTTCTTTTTTTCTTTCCATCATCATCAATATTGTCACCAACATCATCTCTATCATTGGGTTCCATGGTAACAAAACATTGATATCTGATAGTCAGTGATAGAAAAACTCCATTAGCCTCTTTCTAACCATCCTCTTGTAGTCCACTCTTTACTATTATGAACATTTCTATACTAAAAAGACCTCAGTGCTCAGAACAGACAAAAATACTGTTGTGCACAAATTAGTGAGATGTAAAACCCTGCACATTGCAGCAGACGTTTGTTTGGTTTTAGTATTAGGCTGACAGAAGGCATTAAGGGCTGATCCTGGTCTGTCTAAGAAGCAAACATAGAATGGAAAGCCCCAAAGCAAAGACATTCTTATATTTTCCTTGTATATTGTCCTGCAGCTGAGCAGCTGGCTTGACTATAGCTAATAGGTTGTCGTCATGCAATCTCCGTCACATTTAAAAAAAAACAATCATGTTTCTTTTCATTTGTAGAGAGCATTTGACAAACACAAACCATGGCTGGAATTGTTTTTAGCTAATGCAGTTTTTCTACCTATGGTTTACCACCAGTCCGATACCAAAAGTGTTGTGTCATAAAACTGAACAGAATAGCTAAATATTGGCTAAATTTGGCCACATTGAGGAGACTTATTCTTTGGCAACCGGCCTCAGTGGTGTCATGGTTAGGCCATTGGTCTACAGGCTGGTAGGTACTGAGTTCGGATCACAGTCGAGGCATGGGATTTTTAATCCAGATACCGACTCCAAACCCTGAGTGAGTGTTCTGCAAGGCTCAGTGGGTAGGTGTAAACCACTTGCACCGACCAGTGATCCATAACTGGTTCAACAAAGGCCATGGTTTGTGCTATCCTGCCTATGGGAAGCGCAAATAAAAGATCCCTTGCTGCTAATCAGAAAGAGTAGCCCATAAGTGGCGAAAGCGGATTTCCTCTCAAAATTTGTCTGGTCCTTAACCATATGTCTGACGCCATATAACTGTAAATAAAATGTGTTGAGTGCGTCGTTAAATCAAACATTTTTTATTTTTTATTCTTTGGCCAGACTTTGACCACAAAATAGTAATTGTAAAAGATTAAGAAGCTTATTAGGTGCAGGACTAGACCATCCGTACAATTAGCTGATTTTGACCAATTTTATCACAAAATGGCAATTTTGTCTAGGGTCAATAATGCTGCTATTTTTGGAATTGGCACCATTTGTTTTTACTTAAAGTAGGCTTGTCAAAGTGTCTTAACCAAAACATTCCGATTAATGCCATTTGCCTCTTGGAGTAACTGGCTAACATTTTTACCAGCAAAAAAATTTGCAACCGAAATATGTATGTATTTGTTGAAAACATCAGTAGTTAGTTAGTATTGTATTGTTTGTAAGAATAAATGAATGAATGAAACATAAAATAAGTATAATATGTTCTGAAATATGTCCAGAGATAGTTCAGTTTGGTGATCTAGTACATGTAAGTTGACCTTGACATTAGCTCAATGTTAGCAGTAAACCCCCTCCCCCCCCCCCCCCCAGTCATGCTCATCCGTAGTTTATATTAATGAAAAAACAAGACAGCTTCATCTTCAAAATAATGAGGAGTTTTATTTAATTTGTAAAGGTAGTTTTCAGTTGTCTTTTCTGATCAAAACATTTATAGAACATGACCATCTTTAGCATGTCCATTGGGCTACATTGAGGAATTGGTTTTTATCACCATTATGTGAAGATGATGGGACTTGATAAGCTGTCTAGTGTTTTCCAACTGTTTCTCATTGTGATCAATATGACATGTTATGGACACTGGAGGCACTACATTGAGGTTCGGTGCCTCATATAAAAGCAATGTTTACAGCAGCTCATACATCATTTCACACCAGGCGTAATATGGTGGTGAAAATATCAGACAACACAAATGCATTATAGCTGGTGTTTGAAGAATACTAAAGCAATCATGTGGTCTTGCATTTTGAAAATCGATGGTTCTTCCTTAGAAAGAGTTGAAAATTAATAATTCAGATATAATAACAAATGCACATGGAAATTGCCACTACTCCCAATTTAAAAGTTGTCTCCTTCCACAGAAATTCTGTTTAAAATAATGTGCACAATCTGCAATGAGTGTGAAGCAGATGCTGGCAAAACTGTGGCCTAATTCACAAAGCTCTCTTTAGCTCTGCTAGACAACAAAGCATCCTATTTGCAAGTCTTTTAGTATTGCATTGTGATATCGCAAAGTTGTGAGAGTTTAGTGAATTAGGCCCCTAATGTTTACTTACTGATATGTAGGTGAACACAAAGGAAGTGTTTTTATGTACATATATTTCTGTTGAGGATCATCAAAAGGTGTGGGGAAATGACTGGTTAACAATCACAACTTCATTTACTGAATATTCCTCAGTGTATGAAACATTTTACAGTAAATGTTCAGTTGTGTAATAAAATGTTTTTAATTTATGTGTGTTGGGGCTACTACATGTTATGTTGGATAGTTTGTTGATCCAGCTACCAGTAAATTGTAAAAACAATAATGTTTAAATCATCCAGATAATTCTACTAAATAATAACTACTGGGTACATATTATGATATGCTCATGTACTTGACTTATTTCATTAGATTACTTTTTTTTTTTTTTTTTGTCAGACAATTTATTATTAAAAATTAATTATTTGGAAGAAAAGAAATTTAAAGTTTTGAGAAAAACAGAAGATGGTTGGTCTGTATAAGATGACATACGTTTTTTTAATTTGTTATTTATATATAATGTGTGTATTTGCAAACAACAGAAAGCTGTTATTACTATTAAGTTTGTTTTCTTGCAGGACCCTCGGTTTAACAGTGATATTGATGTGCAGATGGGATACAAGACACGCAGTATTCTTAGCATGGCTATTAAGGACTCTGAAGGGGAGGTAATCGGAGTTGCACAGGCAATTAACAAGAATAGTGTCAAGGATGAGCCTTTTGATGAACATGATGAAAAGGTCAGAAATGGATCAGTGTTGTTAATTTCACTGTAATATATCAGATATTCTAATAGGGTTTTCTTTCACTCAGAACTGTAATAAAAAAATACATATCTTTATAATCATGTTTGGCTTCATGTATGGTGTTAACTTCAAGATGCAACAAAATAGGTGATAAAATTGCTACAGGAAAATTAAATCTGTGTGCAGGAAAAGCAAATTGTGTATCACTTCCACGTGTTTAATTTTATATGGTTCTGTGATATTGGCAGATAAAAGATGAGAAACATGTTGTTTGGATGTATTTAAACTTCTTATTGCAATCACCTAGCTACTCTTGTTAATGAAATATCCATTATCGTCTTATTGTGTCACACGAAGCTGATTACATTTCGGTTCATCGTATTACCCTGTAGATAAGTGCAAAGTAGCAAGTGACAACATAATTCAGTTAATGCTTGCCTTTTTTTTGTGGTTGCGTGCTGAAGCTTTAGAAAGGAAATGAGCACGAGGTAATACCAGTAGAAATGTTGTGATTGGCTGGAAGATGGCTGATCAAAGTGTGCTGTGACCTCACAAGCTGGTTATTAAATCTCTACAGCTGTTGAAAAAGTCGATCATATTGCATGCAGCTGCTAAAACTAAAGAATATAAATTAAGTTCATTCAAATTATAAACATTAAATTTTAGGTTTGTCTTGTAGTAGTTTTGGTATGGAAACTGATTAGATATTTGGGTCACACTTTAAAACAATTGTTTTTTTAATCAACTGTTGATCCAAACATTTTAGTGAATTTTACTAAGTCAGTTGTTATTAAATTTAACTCTTGATTTGTATTTCAGTAATATTTTTTAATTTGGCATTTAAAATTATTATTTATTTCCCTTGTACACTTGAAGTACATCAACGTTTCACATTTTCTGCTTCTTCTCAAGTTCTAGCAGGCAGATTTCAAGCAAACAGCTCTCTCATGGCTTGACTAAGTGTTGTTATTATTTTGTGTCAAATCAAAAACCAAGATAGCCACTCTGGCAGGTTATTGAATGAGACATTTTCAACTTGTTTTCCAGTTCCACCAGGCAGATTTTAACCTATCCTTTCATAGCGCTGACCAGGTGTTGTTATTTTCCAAGCCATTTCAAAAACCAAGATGGCTATCCTGGCCTCTTACTTTGGTGAGATAATGTAGACTTCCAGTCCAGTCCACCAGACAGGTTTCAACCACATGCGGTCCAAATGATCTTCTCATTGCTCCGACTAAGTGCTGTTATTTTTCTGGCCAAGTTCTGATTCACTGACACATTGTTAACTTATCAAACTTCACCACACAGGATCCTCTAATGGCCTTGATCAAAGGTTGTTATTTTTTGGTCTGTTTGGGGGTTTTTTGTTGGTTTTTTTGTTTAACGATGCACTCAACACATTATAATTACGGTTATATCGGTGTCGGACATATGGTTATGTCGAGAAAAAACCCAGTGATTAGCTGACGGGGATCGATCCTAGACCGACCGTACATCAGGCGGGCACTGTACCACTGTTTTTTGGTCTGGTTCAAATTCCAAGATGGCCACCCTGGCCTCTCATTTGCTGACTTCTTTTTAAATTACACCAGACAGATTTCATCCAAACATGGTCCAAATGATCCACTCATGGCTCTGACCAAATGTTGTTATTTGTTTTTAATCAATTCAAAATTCAAGACGGCCATTGTGGCCTCTGATTGGTTGAGACATTTTTTACTTTTTCTAAAGTTCCATCAGGCAGATTTGAAATAAAGCTGGTCCAAATAACCTCTTAAGGCCTAGCAAGTATTGTTATTTTTGGCGCCACCATATAGATTTAAACCAAACTCAGGTCCAAAAAATTATCTCATGGCCATGACCAAGTGTTGTTCTTTTCCATTATGATTCGAAATCTGATATGGCTGACCTTGCCTTTGATTGGCTAAGAGATTTTTAATTTGATCTCAAGTTCCACCATGTAGATTTCAACCAAAGCTGGTCCAAAATACCCTCTGATGACTCTGACCATCACTAGTTTACATCTTGATTTATTCCATAATTATTTTACAGGTGAAATCACAATTCACAAAATGTCATGGCATATTCTGTGATGAAACTGGATCTTTATTGATTCGGTTTACAATACATAAATATGCACCCCTTAATTTTTTTTAATTTCCTATGTCAGTGTCAAATTTGCAGTCACAAAATTACCATCTGTTATAAATCATTGTTGCTATGGTTCACTTTTCAGAGGTATAGTTAGTTTATATTAGGTAAACATTCGGGCCCCTAGGGCCTCTTGGCTAATGTTATTTTGTTTTATAATGTGTGAATTTAGGCTTTAAAGGGACATTCCTGAGTTTGCTGCATTGAAATTGTTTTCTGACTAATAAACTATTTCTACAATTAAACTTACATATTAAATATATTTTCTTGTTTAGTATAGCAGTGACTGTATTGTATATTCAATGTATTTCTGGTTGTCTTAATATTTGTAAGAAGCCCAAACTGGATTTCGTCTTGAAATAATTTCGTATGTACAAATATTAGAAAGATCAGAAACATGTTTAATATACAGCCACTAATATGTTATGGAGGAAAATATATTTGATATGTAATTACAATCGTTAAAAACATCTCAGTTAGTCGATAACATCTTAAAAATTGCAGCAAACTTAGGAATGTCCCTTTAAAAGTCATTAAAATTATATGGTGTTGCTATGGCATTAAAACATAAAATAAACCTTTCTTGAGGTACAGCATTTTACAGTTTGCTTTGTTTGATTTTCAGGTTTTTGTTTCATATCTTGCATTTTGTGGGATTGGATTGAAGAATGCTCAGTTGTATGAAAAATCACAAATGGAGAATCGCAGGAATGAGGTGCATAACAGTTTTTGCTTATCATGAATTTATTACTTAAGGGATAGGTTACTGGGCAGTAGTTTGTCTGTGCCAACTACACTACACCCATTATAACTCAAACAGCAAAATGACTTCATATTTGCTTTTGTAGGATTAACAGAGGATTTATTACAAATGTTTTTATATGCTCATCTATGATGGGTCGTATTATAGTATGGCATTGTTCATCCATACGTTCGTCCATCTGTTAACTTTTCTTGTCCGGACCATATATGATATATACAGAAACATCAAACCTCACATGTAGGAACAACTTGGGATGGTGGTGTGTCACATACCATTACTAGGTCACTGTGACCTACTTTTTACAGTCTACTACAAATAGCAGTAAATCCTTATCCAGATCATATCTTACATACAGATACATACTGGACCATCAAACCTCACATGTAGAAACAACTTGGGATGGCGATGTGTCGCATACTATTAATTAGTAGGTCACTGTGACCTATTTTTCACAGTCTACTGTACATAATAGTAACTCCTTGACCGGACCATATCTTGCATGCAGATGCATACAGGACCATCAAGTTTATGTGTAGGAATAACTTGGGATGGCAGTGTGTTACATATTAATACTAGGTTACTGTGACCTACTTTTCACAGTCTACTGCACATAATAGTAAATTCTTGTCCAGACCATATCTTACATACAGGACCATCAAACCTCACATGTAGGAACAATTTGGGATGGCGGGGTGTTGCATATTATTACTAGGTCATTGTGATCTACTTTTCGCAGTCTACTGCACATAATAGTAAATCCTTGTCCAGACCATATCTTGCATACAGATACTTACAGGACCATCAAGTTTATATGTAGGAACAATTTGGGATGGCGGTGTGTTGCATATTATTACTAGGTCATTGTGACCTACTTTTCACATCTAATGCACGTAACAGTAAATCCTTGTCCTGACCATATCTTGCATACAGGACCATCAAACCTCACATGTAGGAACAATTTGGGATGGTGAGGTGTCAAATACAGTTATTATGTCACTAAACAAAATCTCCCTTTCTAAGAATAACTTCACTAATCAGACAGCACCTTCTCCAATGGATACAGTATCATCAGTAGTTAGCCTATGGGACACATTGCCAACATATCGCATAATTAGAATTGAATCATACACATAACATATTCATAGTCTTATTCAACTTACCCTACTAGCACAGCAACAATGCTATACAACCCTGAGTCATAACCTACACTGCAGAATTATATCCCCTTGCCAGATGTATGACATACACCCGCACATGGGCAGACCGTATATCCTCGTTTTTAATTCTGCAGTCCTACATTGCAATCGTGTTCATACTAGCTTTTGAAAACATTTGTAAATTTGTGTATTAAATTGTAATTTGTTTTATTTTCTATTATGTTCTCTTACTCCTTCATACAGGGTCGGTTAGGGTGTTAAGATGTCAGATACGGTTTCCTCTGGCTCGAACCAGTTGGTTGTGTGTGCCGAGGGTGGGTGTCTCCAGCATTTGCTGTGTCGGGTCTGCCGCTCTTGTTCATTTGACTGACTGTCATTGGGGTTCGTTCAGCTGAAGTAGGGAAGGTGTCTTCCAGGTTGGGGTCCACTCTGCCTGGGCACATGGACTTGCCTCCATTGGTGGAGGCAGCTCCAGTTACAGTGGTAATGGGGGGCACCAGTCGGTGGGAGTGCATTCATGTCGGGAACAGCTGTGGCTTTTAGCTTCGGCTCCCATTGCACAGATGGATGCCAGGTTATCGGGCCCTCTGTAGAGGGTTTGATTAGCTCAAGAACGATGTCTGCTTCACGGCATGTTTCTTCCTACTAGACTTCTTGTAGAGGGTTGTTTTGACTTCTTCGCTACTTCAATGATCATGCCACTTGGCATTATCGCAAAGCCACACAGCACTGATTTGGTCGTGGAGCTGTTCAGCATTGTTTTGGGTGTGATGTCAGTTGGCATCAGCATTGGGGTCACTCTAGTTGCGTTGTGTCACCTATGTTGACTAATCGTTACGTGGTTCACTGGGCTCAGAACTCGGACCAGGATTCATACATGTATAGATTTCCGGACAGCCGATTTTAACCGATGCCACAAGTTCTGTTGTCTGCATTGGCAGGGATCCAGGAGACTGTGGCCAGTGTGCTTACTTTTAATACCCTATCTGCTCAGCCAGAGACTGAGGCAAACGGCATGGCATCCAAAGCCAGAGGTCTTCCGACTTGATGTGTGGAGCTTGCTGAGCTCATCTCCAGCTCTAAGCACCAGTCTATGGAAAGAGTCTATCAGTGTAACTGGCATGCTTGCTGTTCATTGGGTGACTGAGAGGGACATGGATCCCTTGTCACCTGCTGTCAGTGATTTAGTTGAATACTTTCTGGCTCTTATCCAGGAAAGGCAGCTGACTGTTCAGACAGTGAGAAGTCACTGGTCATCCATTGTCACTACTCTGTGGAAGTGTGGACGTCAAGATTTCTAGATGAATCTCATGTTGAGGACTTGCTAAAATTGAGAAGCCTTTCATTTTGCCAAAATGGAATATTTTTCTGGTTCTGCATGCACTCAAAGGCAAGCTATATGCATCTTTGAAATTTGCCAGTCTTCCTTATTTGCCATGGAAGACTTAGTTTCTGGTCTTACTAGTGGCATGCCATCATATTAGTGAGATTCATGCTGTTTTGCATGATGTGGTGGATTAAAACATGGATGGGTCAGTTACGTTATGTACTGATCCTATTTTTGTGGCTAAGAACCAGGCCCCAGGGGAAGAATTGTCTCCAGCAATCATTCAGAGTTCTGATAGACTTCTTTGTCTGGTTCAGGCATTAAAGTACTATTTGGAGCATGCTAGGATCCTCCAGTGGGGAACTAAGAGACTTTTTATTCCTTTCACACGTTAGCCAGGAGACATTACAAAGAATGCTTTGTCAAGATGGATTGCTGCAACCATCAAACTGGTATAAGAAGGCAGGTGATCATGTTCTGTGGAACTTCTCAATCAGACCTCATGATATTCGGTCGATTTTTGCTTCCCTTAATTTTTATGATTCGTTGGACATTTTTAAGGTCATGAGTGCAGGGGTTTGGAAAGGTCAACACATGTTTGACCAGTTCTTTTTCTATGATATGGCAGTTTTCAGATGGAACTCGGCATATTCAGACAATCATTGTAGGGCAGCAAATCATATTGGTGAGCAGGGCCACAAAAGGAGGGGAGACCCTTATTCTGGCCGGTCACTGGTGCAAGTCATTCTGGGAGTTAGTTATCCACTGCCTGTTTGGGGGAGGAGGGTATGGAATACTATCTTGGGCAGTTGAGTGTCCTTTTCCATTCCTCACCTTGTCGAGTTGGTTTTACTTTTAATTGGGGTTGTAGTCCTTCAGTTGAAAAGTCATTTTTGACATTTTATACCTCGTATGATGTTAGTTGCTTTTTACTGTATCATTACTTGAGATGAACACCACTGGTTGATTGAGTAAGTCCTCCTTGTTTTCTTACCTCCTCTCTTTAATGTTAAACATTCACATGCTCTAACCATGTTACATCGCATCTGTTATAGCATTGTTGTTGTGCTGATACCATAAGTTGAATAAGACTATTAGAACATTTGTTTCTAATTTTCATTATTATTCATACTTACCTAGTACTAGCACAACAAGTGTTACCTCCCACCCACCTGGAGAGAGGACTTCCTTTATTCAGTCATTCCGGACTGTGAATCGGTAACAAGGATATACGGTCTGCCCATGCACAGGTGTATGTCATACATCTGACAAGGAGAGATAATTCTGCAGTGTAGGTTATGACTAGTATAGCATTGTTGTTGTGCTAGTACTAGGTAAGTATGAATAATAATGAAAAGTAGAAACAAATTTTCTAATTAATATCTATGGTGTTCCCATCAAACTCATGACGGTCATATTATGTACCTCACCAGTACTCTAGTTTAATGTGGGAAATATCAGATTGGTTTATGATATGGATATTATGGGTAAGTTATAGGATAGAAATCAATACATCACTTCATCAGTAACATGATCACCACAAAAATAGTCTGCAAGAATGTGACAAAACATTAGGATGGTTAGACCAGAAATGGCAAACTCTGATAAAAAAAATGTACAGAGAACAAATTATTGGTATTTCTTATGCAGCAGTGCGAGTGTGAATAATTTTTATATACTCATATACCACTAGCATTACGAGCATGTCCATCCTGGGGCTTGACTCTGGATAGCCAGGGGCTTGTCCCGGGACAGATATATACAGCAAGTTAAGTGTTGAGCAGAAAGTAGAAAATGTTAGCACTTTGTGAATCTCAAATATATCCAAACATTAAGGTATTAGCTGTGAATAAAATGAATCATTCCATTGAACGAATGACACAAGATGCAATACATTTATTAAAATTAATCCCTCATTATAATATTCTGTCTGTAAGTAAAAAGATTTATTAGTTATTGAGGCACTGGATTTAAGAAGCAGAGAGGTTGATGCTTCATAGTAAGTGTAATTGTGAACTAATATAATGGATTAAATGAGCAAATATTGATAGATTATTTTATAATTCAGTATTATATAAAATTTCATTCAGTACCCATACACCAGGTGTGCCATTAGAGAGAGAACTAACTTCTGCTTGCTGTTACTTCAACTTAAACTCTGATGTCACAAGCTGAGGGCCAGGATAGAACCACCTCAGTATATCCATTCAACTGACTGGGTTTTTCTCATTCCAACCAATGCACCACAACTGGTCAAAGGCTGTGGTATGTGCTTTCCAATCTGTTGGAAAGTGCATATAAAAGATCCCTTGCTGCTAATGGGAAAATGTTGCAGGTTTCCTCTGCTGACTACAAGTTAGAATGACCAAATGTTTAACATCCGATAGCTGACGATTAATTAATTAATGTGCTCTAGTAGTGTTGTTAACCAAAACAAACAAACACAGCTTAGGGCCAGTGTTTAAATTGAATTCTTTTGACAGTCAATAAAAATGGTTCTACTTCTCAAATACACCTGTGCCCATGATAGGCATGCATTACAACAGTTTGCTCAGAATGTGTACAATAAGTCCTATGACCTGACCTGACCTGACCTGAAGTAAACATACATGTTGGTCATCAAGCTGACAAGAAATGGCAATCTATTTAAAATTAGCTCCACTATTACATGTGGATCTAACAGCAGCCAGATGAAGCTCATGTCCACCAATCAAAACCTTACTTGCAGAATCATGCCAGTGGTTTAAAAATAATTCGAAAACATTCCAAATTATCCTGAGGGTATACAACATGTTTCGTGTGAATTACGAATGCCTTAAAACATGTTTTATTTTATAAAATAATTAATTTGAAATGTAAAACTGAAGACTGATTTAGTTGGGTTTTTTTTTTAAATAAATAAATAATTTGAAATGTAAAATTGAAGACAAATAACCCATCCCGTACGTATTGGTATGGTTCGCTGTACTGCAGCCACTAAAATAGACTCGCCCGATATTTTTAGAATGTGTATGCTCCCAAATAATGTTATAAAAGGTGAAGTGTGATTTGTCAATATATAAATTATTATTTACAGACGAAATGTTACCTGGCCATTGGAGTATACACAGTGTTGTTAGCAATCTGATTAAAATTAGTTCTACTGGTCTAAATAGGACATTTGTAATTCACATGAAACATGTCGTATACGCTCAGGATAATTTGGAATGTTTTCAAATTATTTTTAAATCACTGGCATGATTCTGCAAGTAAGGTTTTGATCGGTGGACATGAGCTCCAACTTGCTGCTGTTAGAACTGCATGTAATAGTTTAATTAGACTGAAGAAACAACAACATTACTGGCAAATATTTTTTTGATGTAGTTTGTTGAGATTGGTTACCTCACTTGGATGTGTCCATCCATGCAAGAGCATGGTGTCAGAATGTGATACAACAGCATGTTAATACAAAAAAGCCATATAATAAGTTGTCATTGTCTTGATCAGCCATTCACAACACCACTGGACAATTTTGACTCCAGCTAAGTTTTGGGGGTGGGACGTAGCCCAGTGATAAAGTGTTTGTTTGAAGCGTGGTCGGTCTAGGATAGATCCCCATCAGTGTTTCTCATTCCCGCCAGTGCTCCACAACTGGTGTAGCAAAGGCTGTGGTATGTACTATCCTGGGATGGTGCATATAAAATATTCCCATGTTGCTAATCGAAAAGAGTAGCCTATGAAGTGGCGACAGCAGGTTTCCTCTATCAATATCTGTGTGGTCCATAACCATATGTCCATATGTGTTGAGTGCGTCGTAAATAAAAGATTTTCGTCCGGTAAGCTTTGATTCTGTTACTGAGAAGATGTTAGAACATGCAGTTAAGTGTTTTTACCAAATAGGTTTGAGCCCTTCTGATAGTGATTGGAGCAACAATGATGTGTTTTGAAAGGCTAAGTGTTATGGTCATGATTATATAATGTGTTAAAAGTTAAAGATATGTGTTTTGTTTAATGATACTACTAGAGCACATTGATTAATTAATCACTGATCATTGGTTGTCATATATTTAGTAATTCTAATATGTAGTCTGTAAGAAATGATTTATATGCATCATCCTACAAACAGGAAAGCACATACCACAGCCTTTGATGTACTGTCTAGTTCAGTCAATCAGTAGAATGGTGTCAGAAAACTGTGCTAGAGAAACCATCTAACACACGTCTCCTACATGCAGTCCTCAAAATTCACAGTGGCAATCGGTAATGCCATTGCAAAAGCTGTCGTAAAATTGATTTGCAACAGCATTTCATTGCCGTCACAAATCTGAGAATGGTGAAAGTATGTAGGCAATTTTCCCTGAGCTCTCTCCAATTACAGATCCCAGGAAAAAGCATTTATAATCTAGTGTGGCCCAATGTTTCCTCAATTAATATGAATCGGTTTATTCCGATATGGAATATATATTATTATTGCAGTGGATCATAGATGAATACTTTTGACAGCAGTAATCTTTTCTTGCTGCCATAGTGCTGTTGCATAATGTATTTGCAACGGCACTTAACTGCCCTAGCAAACTTGTCCCGATTTCAAGGGCTGTAGATGGTAATATGCCCTTTTCACAGGTCAGCTGGTCTCATCATTTAGGAGGTAGACGGCCGTTACGACCTGTTGATTACATGTAGGTCATTCTCTAGGCAAAGGTAGTACCCAACATCACGTAACATGTACCACATGCATTCCTTTTAGTGACGTAAAATATATCCGCTGAGAGAAGTGGTGATGTCATGGTATAAATAAAACATGCAATGAAATAATAAAATTAAAAGAATCATTGTGCTAGAAAATATTTCTGGCACTCATCCTTTTGTAGATGGTTTTCTTGACATTCGTCTTAAAGGGACAATCCTGAGTTTGCTGCATTGTAAGATGTTTCCGACTTATAAAAATATTTCCATGATCAAACTTACATATTAACTATATTTTTTTGTTTAGAATATCAGTGTTTGTCTATTCATTGTATTTCTGGTCGTTTTAAATATTTGCAAGAAGCCCAAACTGGATTTTGTCTTCAATCAGTTTTATACATAATTTTTTTAATATAATTTAGGAAATAAAATGAAATTTAAGCTAGTACTAATATTAGAACAATCAGAAACACATTTAATATAGAGCCACTAATATTTTATGCCGAAAAAATATTTGATATGTAATTACAATTGTTAAAAGGTCTCTGTTAGTCGATAACATCTTAAAAATTATAGCAAACTCAGGAATGTCTCTTTAAGAAAATCAAGCCTTGGTGGTTGCTAAAGCTCCCACCAGTTATTCCAAAAGAATAGCAGAAATAAAACAAAATATTATTATTTTTAATCTCAGAAAGACGGAATGAATATATGAGAAAGCGTAAGTGTGTATTTGTGGCTGGCATGAGATGATACTCACTTTGACCAATGCCTCCCTGATAATCTTCAATCAGATACTCAGTCTAACCTATTTCTTACATGCATGTGGCCTCCCTGATAATTTTCAATTAGAACTTTTCTACAAACAGGTTTTGTTGGATTTGGCTCGGATAATATTTGAAGAGCAGAACAACCTGGCCAATCTGATCCACAAGATCATGATGCACACCCAGTCTCTCCTCCAGTGTGAGCGCTGCCAGGTGCTGCTCGTCGACGAGCTCACCAAGGTGAGTACATCTCCTCTCCACCTCCTTCAAATAGAGTTATTTCCCTTTACCACATACAGCCTGGTTGCCATTATCATAAGTGATAGACGTACGATGCTAACAATGTGTACCATTTGTATAGTTTGTGGTAATTTCCCAAATGGTGCCTGGTGCCTCTACTGTATTCTTTAATCTCCATAACACACAGGTCTAACTACCTGTGTGTAAGTAGAGCTTTCTTTGAAACTTGTTAAACAAAACAAGTGATCAGATTATTCAAATTTTATTGGCTGGTTATAATGGGATACTATCATAAATGTTTCACAATCAGGCTTTATATTGCTATTTATTATGCTACATTATTATAACCCCTTACAAAAATGTCCATGGTAAAACAAAAGCCATTGAGAAAACCTTGAATATAGTCCCAAGGCAAAAAGGTGTTTGGTATAATTAAAAACTCCATGGCATTGCCAATTGCTGTGGGCAGTTTTAGGATTTGTGTTAGGAAAGTGTAGCCTATCACAAAATTTGGCTCCTACCTTAATTACAACAATTAGGCATCACAGACCTAGAGGGCATAACGGCCTGAGTGTAATAAAGGTTCTGTTCTGTTCTGCTGGTTTGAAAGACAACTGAGAGATGAAAAGACTGGACCTGTATTGAAACTGTTAATAGAAGTGTGATTGGCATGGTATGGCTGTGGTCACAGCTACAGGTGTTGTAAGACTAGGCCTGTATTGACACTGTTAATATAAGTTTGATTGGCATGGTGTGGCTGTGGTCACAGCTACAGGTGTTGTAAAACTAGAC
>JAECMU010034302.1:516-12796 GCA_016106625.1 Dracogyra subfuscus
CGCTCATCAGCTATTGGATGACAAACACTTGGGAATAATTCACACAGTCTAAGAAGAAACCCACTACATATCTCCGGTAGCAGCAAGGGATATTTTATATACTTTCCAATAGACGGGACAGCACATACCACTAAGAATAAGGGTTTTAGTTAGTGTTGGCTAAAGTGGGTGTTTCTTTTGCTTAACTACACCACTAGAGCACACTGATATATTTCTCGACTATTGGATGTCAAACAGTTGGTCATTCCGACATATATACATATAGTCTTAGATTTTTTTTTGATTTTTGTTTGTTTGTTTAATGATGCACTCAACACATTATAAGTACGGTTATATCGGCGTCGGACATATGGTTATGTCGAGAGAAAAAACCCAGTGGTTAACTGACGGGGATCGATCCAAGACCGACCGCGCATCAGGCGGGCACTGTACCACTGGGCTATGCTGCCCGCTATAGTCTTAGAGAGACTCACAGCTTTTTTCTATTAGTAACATGGGATCTTGATATGAACTTTCCCACAAACAGGACAGCATATACCATGGCCTTTGAAATACCAGTCATGGGGCACTGGTTGAGAAAAAAGCTCAAGAAGAGAATGGGTCCGCTGGGGTCATTCGATCCTACAATGCAAGCACCTCAGGTGAGCACTTTACCGACTGAGTCAGATCATGCCCCTAAGGGTTGACGTGATGATCCTCTTGTTTTCTCCATCAATATATATGCACTGTATTTATAAATTGAAATAAAATGAGTGTGCATAGCCGATGATTAATAAATCAATGTGCTCTAGTGGTGACATTAAACAAAACAAACTTTGACTTTGTGCTACTTACATGATACCCCTCCTGCATCATGACTTTTGGATCTGTCCTCAGGTGCGCAAAGATTTCCACCAAAATACAGAAGCTTTCCAGCAAGAATATTCTAATCATTTTCAAGGCCATCTTGCAAGTTTGAAAAGATTTGTGATCCCCCTGCTCCCCTTGATCTGACAAGTGCAACAAGTCACAAGGGGATGTAACTCATGCATACCACATAACCAACAAAGCTTTTAGCAAAGCACAATTCTTTTCTTTCTTTTTTCTTTTGAGTTAATAAGAGTGTTTAAACTGGAGGAGTAAACATGCAAGTTCCTATTTTTTAAACGAGAAAAAAACTCTACAATTTGTCTTGGAAATCAACAGAACATGTCAAAGTCCCTGTGTCCACATGTAAAAGTTTGAAACAAGCAGGTTCCTGTCACGTCTTTAGTTGATTCACCACAATTTAAAATAAATATATCTGTCTACTGCTTATGTATATTTATGTTAGTAAGTGCATGTTCACTCACCTACCTTATATATTTACATGTGTACATGTGTATGTCCATAAAAGTCCATTAATAAATCATTTGCAATTTTTTTTAATTTTGACTGGATAATATACCTTATTGGCATACCATTGGGAAAAAAAAGAAGATATTTTGCATAATCTTTTTTTCTCGTATATGTATACAGATATATCTCATGTTAACAGTGCGACTAACATGCTGGGGTCAAATTTTAATTTGGGGGTGGGGACATGGCAAGTGTTGCCTTCAGCATAATAACATAAATTAGGGCATCAAGGCAAGTTACCAAGGCACCATGGCAATCATTTCTTTTAGAAGATGGATATTACTTTCTATCAAGTTTTGTAAGACAAAAATTATTTCATCCCGGTGCCTTTATGCTATGGCATTTGCAATTTGCTGAATACTGATACCGTTTATCATATTACCAATGTTAATTTTACTATTTATTACATGCATGTATACAACATGAAATATATGGGAAGTACGCAGTGGCAAACCATAGCACTTGTCATTGTTGCCATGATAAAAGTTTTTTGTTTTTTTGTTTTTTTGGTTTGTTTAACGACGCACTCAACACATTTTAATGACGGTTATATCGGCATCGGACATATGGTTATGTCGAGAAAAAACCCCAGTGGTCAGCTGACGGGGATCGATCCTAAACCGACCGCGCATCAGGCGGGCACTGTACCACTGGGCCACGCTGCCCGCTTGATAAAAGTTTAACCCTGAACATGCATTTTATTACATGTATATAGGCAAACAATATTGTGTGCATGAATAATTTTCCTCTATTTAAATGTTGCTGCAAAATATTTTTAAAAAGTCAGTATATGTGAGGACAATTTTTTTTATTTATATGAATGTCATAGTTTGTAATTTTATATTCTCCTACATGGGCTATATGCATAACAGGATCAGATGACACCACAAAAAAGAAGAGAAAACAGAAATGAATTTGATCTTTTGAATGACCTCTGCACTCCATTCTCCATGTTATACACAAATGCATTAATCTACAGGGGAAAAAAAAGATATATTCATCAATAAAAGTAATGCACATGTTCTGTGTTTAAGTCTATTTATAATTTTCATTATAATTATTATGTCAAATGTCAAGGATCTCACACCTGACATATTTGTAAACAAACATAGAAAATCTACAGTGAACCCTCTCAAAACCAGACCCTCAATAAACCAGAATTCCCTCAAAATAAAATGTTCATGGTTCTTTTTTAAATACCTGTCATAATAGAACTTCTCTAACCAAGGTACCTTTGAAAACTAAGACTTTTTACTTGGTCATTGGGTGTCCAGTTTAAAATGGTTTTACAGTTGTCCATTTATTGTGCGACTTGGCATTTAAATTGAATTTCTCTTTCGGATATACATGTATAAACACAGATGTAGTATTATTGTGAGATATTCTGTCCTGGGTATATGTATATACATGTATGTATGCACATTGTAGTCTTGGCAATATCACATGCAATCACACCTGTAGGAGATTTGATTTAATTAAAAACATGTATATATTGGAAATGTGATAATGACACAGTGTTAGTATTACAATAGACTGCATAGTATTGTGGTATACATTACTTACAGCACATTACTATTTTTAGATTACAGAACCATGTATTAAAAAAAAAAAGTTTTTAAATAAATTAAAAATCACATTTATGCAGCTGGTATAGGTACTCTACATGTACCTGGTGAGGCTTTTTGTACAGAATGATGGATGAATGCATTGTTGGATATTTCAATGGATGGGTAGATACATGGATGGATGGTTGGATGGTTGGATGGATGGTTGGATGGATGGATGGATGGATGGATGGATGGATGGATGGATGGATGGATGGATGGATGGACGGCTGGATGGATGGCTGGATGGNACTGCTGGATGGATGGATGGATGGATGGACGGACGGGCGGGTGGCGGGTGGACTGATGGAAACAGTTGGGGTGGGATGGGATGGATAAATAGATAAAGATCAAGGATAGATAGATGAGTGGGTGGGTGGATGGTTGGCTGGCTGGCTGGCTGGCTTGATGGGTTGATGCATCACTGGTTGAATGGATAAGACAGATTGGGTGGGATGGAATGGATTAATAGCCAGATAAAGATCAAGGATGGTCTGATGATTGGATGGATGGGATGGAATGACGAATATCTCCTCTCTCTCTCTCTGTCTCTGTCTCTGTCTCTGTCTCTGTCTCTCTCTCTCTCTCTATCTCTATCTCTCTCTCTCTCTCTCTCTCTCTCTCTCTCTCTCTCTCTTGGTCACTATATGCTAGACACCAATTGTGACTAAACATCTGTATACTATAAGATGTTCTGAGGTGTTATAAAATAAATAAATCCTCTTTATTCCTTTCATTAAAGGAGACCAATTTTTCAATTAACTTTATACCTACATTTAACTGTACTTACAATATATACAGTATTTTATTGAGTCACTTCACTTAACTATGACAGAGCACATTTCTCAATGCACACCTCAAACCAACCGATCTTAACTTTGCCCTTATCGTCCAGGCATCTGGATGAGCAGCTACAGGTAGTAATTTGGGCAAATAGCCTGCACTCCAAGATGATGTGCACGGCTTGGGACGATGTCAAAGGGCTAATGATTATGGTGGTCAGTGAAGCAGGTGACATTTCAGTGTTAAGTCGCCGTGGCTGATTGAACAACTCCCCCAAAGCATACCCTTGGGTTATAGTTTATACTCTCATTACCTGGAAGGCAGTCAGGCCAATAAAACATGGAGCTCAGTCATATCCCTTAGTGGGTGTAATATTTTATACTCCTCCTTTTCATTTCCATGCTTAAATCCAATTATAAGGTTTAAGTATGTTGTCCTAGGCACATACTGTGCAGCTATGTGGGCCTCAGTGATGCAGTGGTTTAGCCATCTGACTACAGGCTGGTAGATACAGGGTTCACAACTCAGTACCGGCTTCAACCCAGAGCAAGTTCTTAAGGGATCAATGGGTATGTGTAAGGCCACTAAACCATCTTCTCTGTCGCGAACCACTATCCAACTAACTCACTGTCCTAGACAGATAGCCCAGATAGCTGAAATGTGTGCCCAGGACAGTGTGCTTGAAGCTTAATTGGATATAAGCAAGAAAATAAGTTGAAATGAAATCAGTGTCCTGTATACTGGGTTAGTCTGCAATCAGATATCATACATTTGTAATAAACCTTTAAAATAACCTTGTTTTTACTAATAATTAAATTACTGTTGTTTACTATACACATACAGCATTATAAAGTGCAAAGGGAAGCAATGAAGGTCATGTGCATTCAAAAGAACTGGCATTATTGCTGTTACAGTAAATTTAGTTTCATCCAGAACACCTTCGTCTGACACCCAATAGCTGATGTGTAGTTTTGTGCTGTGGATGTGGGTGGGGAGGTCATTAAAACATTCATTCACCAAGATCAATAGCAATGGTTTATTTATTTATTACCTAGTCTCTGAACATTCAATTTTACATCAACCATCCATCACACATATTCATCCATGAATCTATGCATCCACCCACCAATCCATGCATCCACCTACCAATCCATGTATCCACCCACCCACCTACATTTTATCCATTCATCCACCCACCTATCCATTCATCCATTTATTTATCTATCCAGAATCCATCCATCCAATACGTCACTGAATTTAATGCAAACACTGACTTTTCACTTAACCCATGCCAATAAAAGAATCGTTATTAGAATGGTGAAAAATACAGTTAAGAATGTGATCATAAATTCAGATTCAGGTTTCACCTTAAGTTAAAAAGAAAATGAAACATTCCACTCTGTTGGGTTCAGTGACAATATGACCTTTACATTGCTGAACCTAAAGCAAACTGTTACTGTCACTCAACTCCCCGTCATCAAAGGGAAGTTTGAACTAAACAAGTAGACCTACTAAGTCTTAGGTCAGGCAAGCTGGCAAAAATCAACAGTCAGGTGCATCACCTGCAGATGTTTTTAATTTGCTCTTGTGTGCACTTTGCCATAATTTAAATTCTAGAACAAGTGTAACTGTAAAGTTCGTCATTTCCTGAAGTTTTAATTTGATCTTGTGTGCTCTTTGCCATAATTTAAATTCTAGAACAAGTGTAACAGTAAAGTTCATCACCTGCAGAAGTTTCAATTTGCTTGTCTTCTTTTTGCCATAATTTAAATACTAGAACAAGTTTAACAGTAAAGTTCATCACTTCCTGAAGTTTTAATTTGCTCTTGTCTTCTCTTTGCCATAATTTAAATACTAGAACACGTTTAACAGTAAAGTTCATCACTTCCTGAAGTTTTAATTTGCTCTTGTCTTCTCTTTGCCATAATTTAAATACTAGAACACGTTTAACAGTAAAGTTCATCACTTCCTGAAGTTTTTAATTTGCTCTTGTGTGCTCTTTGCCATAATTTAAATACTAGAACAAGTTTACAGTAAAGTTCATCACTTCCTGAAGTTTTAATTTGCTCTTGTGTGCTCTTTGACATAATTTAAATTCCAGAACAAATGTAACTGAAAGGTTCATCATTTCCACAAGATTTAATTTGATCAAGTGTAATCTTTGCCATAATTTAAATTCTAGAACAAGTGTAACTGTAAAGTTCATCACTTGCTGAAGTTTTAAGTTGATCAAGTGTAATCTTTGCTACAATTTAAATTCTAGAACATGTGTAACTGTAAAGTTCATCATCTGCAGAAGTTTTAATTCACTTTTGTGTGCTCTTTGCCATAATTTAAATATCTGGAGTTGTAGTCGGTTAAATGGTACAATATTCTTCATAGACTGGGTTGGGGAAGGAGTAATTGTTTGCCTTAAAATGCTTTGATAAAAATAATATAAATCTATTTTAATATATTATAAGTTCCTAGAACATGCAGTAATTAAGTAAGACAGGTACCCTTATTGAACTGGTTTTGTTTATTTTCTTGTCATGCATGGTGTAATATTATTAATGTTTTAGTTCAAATATTACAACTCTGGTTAGCTTCAAATAACCGGCTCATTCACAAGGCCCTGACTGAAGATATTTAAGCTAGTCTTCAAATGTGAGTAGTTCAATAACAAAAACTCCAGCCAGTGCACCATGACTGGTACATCATCAAAGGTTGTGGTATGTGTTATCCTGTCTATGGGATGGTGCATATTAAAGATCCCTTACTGCTAATCGAAAAGAGTAGCCCACAGAGTGGCGACAGCAAGTTTCCTCTCTCAATATCTGTATTCCTTAACCATATGCCCAATGCCATATAACCAGAAATAAAATGTGTTGAGTGTGCCGTTAAATAAAACATTTCCTTTTCTTTCAATAACAAAATGTATCAACCATAATTATTTGCTCAAGTTTATACATCAATATATGAGAATTTGCTGTAAAATTCCTGTAAAATTGGAACACTATGAAATCAATATGTTAAGCAGCAATTCCGTACCCATAAACCTAGAAACAGGAAAAGTAAGAAATTAAAAACATATGGTTTATTCAAGCAAGAGGTCAGTTGCTCAACCTTCCTTCTCAACACATAAAATAACAACCACATGAAAGCTCTCACTGCTCTAGGATTAAGTTGTCATCCACTGGAAACAGAAATGTTAAAAAATTTGTTTTGTTTAACAACACTACTAGAGCACATTGATTTATTAATCATTGGCTGTTGGATGTCAATCATTTGGTAATTCTGACATATTTAAAGGTAATCAGTAGAAACCTGCTACATTTTTCCATTAGTAGCAAGGGATATTTTATACGTACTTTCCCACAGACAGAAAAGCAGATACCACAGGCTATGATCAGTTGTGATGCAGTGGTTGGAATGAAAAAAGAAACCAGTTAGTTAAATGGAGCCACAGAGGTGTTTTGAAAAATTGTATCCTATCTGTCCCAATATAGAGCTTGCCTGATATGTGGTCAGTCTAGGGTCGATCCCCAGTAGGGTGCACACTGAGCTGTTTCACTTCCTAGCCAGTGCACCACGATGGGTATATCAAAGGTATGGCATGTGTTCCTGTCTTAGGAATGGTACATATAAAAGATCCCTTGCTGCTAGTGGAAAAATATAGCAGGTTTCCTCCGATGATTATGAATCAGAATTACCAAATGTTTGAAATCCAGAAGCCAATGATTAATTAATCAATGTGCTCTAGTGGTGTCATTAAACAAAAAAAACTTTAACTGGAAATTTTCTGTACAGCATACACAACTAAAAGGGGAAAATTGCTAACTGATAGTACTAAAAAAAATAAACATATATCAAAGTTCAACCATTTAAATGAGAATGATCAAAATAAAATAAGTATGCACCCATCTGAAGATATACATGTAGCCCCTTTAACATGTAAAGTTAAATTTTGCATAATTGTTAAACAGACCGTAACATAATTATGCCAGCAGTGAAACAAGATAGTAGACATGTGAATATACAATACAGCCTTAATCAGTGATACTGGTTCATGTATCCAGTACTTCACCGAGGAATGGGCTGTTACCGAGTGTTATAGTGTTAATTTGATCTACTGTTATCAATGATAAACCATCAGTCATTTCTCAGACACGCTTTACAAGCCCTTATGCAGTACTGTGCCAAAGATGTTGTGATTGCACTGTGAATCACATGAATAAAAGTTGTTACAACGAGAAATTGGACAGATATGGGCAGTAAAAGGTGAACCTGCAGATTAACAATAACAGAGCTATACATTTCTCAAGATTGCAGGAATGTGGATAAACCCGTTTTTAATGTTCTTTTCCATTGTTAATTCCTCTTGACCAACCGATTGATCTTAGTGTCACAGCTACTAAGTGTCAATGCACGGTACAACCGTACAAACACACACATTTTGCTAAACATGTTAAGTACACCTGTATTAAGCATATACTACAGTGAAACCCTTTAAAACTGGACTCTTTAAGTAAAATGGAATTCCTTCAAAACCGGACATTTTTCACATTTTATAAATATCAGTACAGAACCATTGGAACCTCTCTAAATGGATACCCTTTTAAAATGGACCTTTTACTTGATACCTGGGTATCTTGGTTTGGAAGGATTTCACTATATTATGGATTTGTGTGAATGGAGTGAATGGCTTTAAATATATTTTATCATTTTACAGTTTTAGTTAAGTAGAATGCTGTTCATTTAGTTAAGACTGAGATAAGTGAGCACTTTATCACTGGCTTATGTCCCACCATTTTCTATAAATAGGCAACATACATACCCTGGTTTTGGGTATATTGAATAATATGCATTGGTTGAGAAATGGGAGGGGGGGGGAGCGGAACAATGGGTTCACTGATGAGTATTCTAACAGTTCTGAAGCACCGGCTGGAACATGAAATAGCTTAATATAGCCTCACCAACGAGGATCGACTGTACATCAGGTGAGCCATGGCTTTAAGAATTTATAATATTCAGTAATTAAAAAATATGTACTAGCCATGATTAAAAATTCACTAGCCTTTTAAGTTAATACAATTTTACTAATAGTAATAATGAGATATGTCACCTAAAGAGGGATATAGAACTTAAAAACATTAAGCTTGGGGGTGAGGGTGGGGGCAGGATATTTGTATTTACAAAAAAAGACTTTAATGCAGCATTTGACAACTTTTTTTTCACTAGCCATTGGGCATGACAATAGTACTAGTAGTTATTTACTAGCCCAACATTGAATATCACTAGCCATGGGAGTGGGGCTATGATAATTTAGAAGTCACTACACCACTGGGCTACAGCTCGCCTCTCCCCATGGTTTTTGGTATAAATGATTAATAATTAAGCAATGGTTGGAAAAAGGGGAGAAAAAACAATGGGTCCACTGAGGTTGGAACAATCAATTAAGAACTCTTCATACCTCAGTTTGGTTTTCTACCACCGAGCTATATATCCCACCCAAAAAGACATCAGAATAAGGAGTTATTTGCAGAAATGAGGAAGTTAAGATCTTGCTACCAGCCAGCAATATAACTAGCTACTAACAATAATCCAACTTCAATGGCAATTCTGGCTGAAACTGTGTCCTAAAGGCACTAGATATTACAGTAATGTAGGTCAGGGTTTCATGAGATAGAGCAGTCAATTAGCCATTTATAAAATATATATTATACCTTTCATCATGTTTGGGATAGAATTTAGTTCAGTCAGTAGAATTAGGGCTCACCCTGTCCTTAGCCAAATTAGTCAATTGCTAATTTGCATACAGAGTGGCTACAAAATATAGTATCTGGCTAACACTGTCTTTAAATTAACCACTTTTGAATGGTTTTCAAGGAAATATTCAATATATATATATCTGTAAAAATTGGATACACCAAAATTCTTTCCAGTATGACTTAGTCCTGAGAGCAATCGACTGAGGTACTTTATTAATTGTATCGTAGGATCAAACCATCTCAATATACCTATTCTCTGGTTGGGTTTTCCCTCTGTCCCATCCCACGACTGGTATGTCAATGACTGTGGTATGTGGTATGTGGTATCCTGTCTCTAGGAAAGTGCATATAAAAGATCCTTTTCTGTTAATGTAAAAATGCAGCATGATTTCTCTAAGACTACAAGTTGAAAGTCACCAGACATTTGACATTAAATAGCCAATGATTAATAAATTGATGTGCTTTAGTGGATATTTTTTTTACCAGGATCCCATGTCTAAGACTAATGGGATTTGGAAAATTAGCACGAATAAATCATACTTGGAATGTTTTCAAGCCACTGAAAGATATAGTATGTATAGTACACTACTGTTAAATTCACATATTACAACAGACATAATTTTAATATATATATAGTGTTTTCCCTAGCTTGTTTTAGCATGGTGCAGCACCATGCCTCAGTAGTCTAGCACCGCCTTGCCTTAATCAGCACCATGCTTCCCCGAGTTTAAACCAGCCTTTTTCAGTAATTAATTCTAAAATTGTTTTTATAAAACACCCAAAAAAGTATTATTAATTAATAAAATATGTATTTGATATCTTTTGCAATTCATTTATTAACGCAAGCACATAAATTACATTAATATTTATTTCAATTAATTTTTGTGTATATTTAATGAAAAACAGGTGTCCCGAAAATGGTGAAAATGACCCAATGTTTGGTCTACCATGCCTTCAACAATTTCTAGGGAAATCACTATATATATATATATATTCACTACTGCTGTGCAGGCTCAAGACTCATACTGGGATAAACACACTGTTTAGAAACACTGATGACCACATCATGAATGTCCATAGTGCACTGCACTGCAGATGCCAATTATACTGCTTTGATCTATAAACAATAAAAACCTAAAAATAAAATACATCCTCCCATTGTATCATAACAATTATGTGTGAGTGTGAATGCCAGCCAGCAGCACTGTGTCAGTGTGGACCTACAGCCTGTAACACAGTGTTGACCAGGTCACTGTGTCCAGAGTGCACCAAATGACAGATGCCAATAGAGCTTTGATCAATCACATGTGCTGGCCACGCCAAGCAGGCTGGTTGGCTTCACTGTGCTAACCTTGGCTTATTGACCATGTTGACAAACCCCTGACTTTTCTTTCAACAGGTTAAACATTCAAGCAGACTCGGTGTAAAAGTAGAAAACACAATAGCGATTCATATATATGTAACATCACAGACTTTGTGTCGCATGAACATAGTGCAGGTAATTCAGGCACATGTGAAGGAATTTTAGCAGGGAGGGGTCTAGACTGTGGCAAGTGAGGTGGGGTGGGGTCGAAGGAAATTATATTGAAAACAAATAAAATGTGCTTTAGCAATGGGAAGGGGGTCTGTAACTGCAAAATTACACTGTAATAAGAGAACCTACTGCCTTAATTCAGAGCATTTATTGGTGAATACATTTTTACATTCATACGATATCATGCATTTTTAATATTTAAGTATTTAGAAGATATCATCCACTGTACTGGAGTGTCGTTTAACATCTACCTTTGGTGGCTCCATTGGGCTATTTCTCATTTCAGCCAGTGCTCCATGACTGGAGTAACAAAGGCTGTGATATGTACTATTCTGTCTGTGGCATGGTGCATATACATGTATAAAAGATTCCTTGCTGTTAATCAAAAAGAGCAGCTCATGAAGTGGTGACAGCGGGTTTCCTCTCTATATATCTGATGCCATACACTCCGTAAATAAAATGTGTTGAGTGCATCATTAAATAAAACATTTCCTTCTTCTTAAATATCTATTCTATTTTATTGTCACTATCCTAGGTTATGCTGACAATTTACTATAGTTTGTCCCATCCTCCTACAAAAAAGGTTTTCTGTAAATAATTTCAGTCTGTTTACAACATATTACAACTTTTGTTTAAACACATTGGTTCAGAAATGAAATGACTACATAGTATGAACTTTAACCAAATACTGACAATTCACCATGAATAACATTACAAGTAAAAGTGTCTTTAACTTGTATTACAACTAAAATAAATATCTGAGAAAGTGTAATAAATATTAAATAACGATGTCAAAAAAAGAGAGAGAGTGAGAGAGAGAGAGAGAGAGAGAGAGAGAGAGAGAGAGAGAGAGAGAGAGAGAGAGAGAGAGAGAGAGAGAGAGGGAGGAGTAAAAAACAAAACTAAAAGGATATGCACAGTCTTCATTAGTAGGCCTTGACTGATGATTTTCGGTGGCTACTGCCAGAAACACTACCTATATACTTTTCATGCTTATAATTACACATTTCAAAGTATTCAGCCGATCTTTCTATATATATAGCTGCTTACAATTTGTCAAACAGCCCCCCATATAATATTTAAAGATAATTAACACCCTGATTATGTATCTACATTGTACAGGGTTTCTGCCAGATGCTAAAACTGATATGGCGCCATACCCCAAAAAAGGTCTGCAGATTTGTGTTTTTTTAAAGTTAACCTTTTGATAAAATTAATTACTCTTATCATTA
>JAECMU010034305.1:0-13885 GCA_016106625.1 Dracogyra subfuscus
TGGGCACTGGCATACGCATGCGTACGGAGGGGGGGAGGGGGTGCAAAAAATCGGAAAATTGTGCGTACGTACTAAATGGATGACCCCATAGTGTATGCAATTCCCCGTCCAACCAAACTTTAACTGGATGGAGGAGCTGGGAAAGGCCGGCACTTGTACCCAGGACAGGCATGAGCAGGCTCTGAATGTGCACATTAAACACTGACCTGGCCACCTCTATTCAGCACATTCATCAGTCCTGGTGTTTTGAAATTGTAGACGAGTGGAAAATCGCACACCTCAGTATGCTAAAGCGTGTAAAAAATCACTCTTCAAAATAAATAAAATAGTCAGCGTAGCTCCGATTGGATTTCACTGGTACCTATTTTACGTACCCGTTTGTTGAGTGTAATGTGCACTATTTTTCACACTCGTCAGGTTGAAATTACGTGCGCTGTACAAGCGCGATCACACCCACGCACCTTAAAAAGCTAGGTCTGGTTCATGATGGTTTATAATGGTTTTTGCCATTCTAGTTTGTCTGTTTAAAAAAGAAAAGTTTATTTATGGTGTTACATGTTCATTGTATACTATCAGTGAACAGTACAATGTGTCACACTGTCAGGTGAGTGTAACTGATGGTCTGATTCCACATTTAACCAGCATCGTGGTTAGGCAATCAGTCTGCAGGCTGGTAGGTACTTGGTTCGGATCCCAGTTGAGGCATGGGATTTTTAATCCAGATACCGACTCCAAACCCTGAGTGAGTGCTCCGCAAGGCTCAATGGGTAGGTGTAAACCACTTGCACCAACCAGTGATCCATAACTGGTTCAACAAAGGCCATGGTTTGTGCTATCCTGTCTGTGGGACGCGCAAATTAAAAAGATCCTTTGCTATTAATCGGAAAGAGTAGTCCATGAAGTGGCAACAGCGAGTTTTCTCTCAAAATCTGTGTGGTCCTTAACCATATATGCCTGACGCCATATAACCGTAAATAAAATGTGTTGAGTGCATTGTTAAATAAAGCATTTCTTTCTTTCTTTCTTGATTCCACATTTGTCTAGCTCCCTTTAGTTTCATCATTTATAGTACATGTACATAGAGGATTCGTCACGAGTGTTTTTTAATATGGAAAATATCAACCGAGTGTTAGTTAATCGGTATTTGCCGAGGCTCTGCCGAGACAAATACTGATTAACGACACGAGGTTGATATTTTCCATATTAAAAACACAAGTAGCGAATTCTATTTATCCTATAACACTTCTAAAATAACATTGTAATTACTTTTTTTAGTAAATCACGGTACTGAAGTCGCCGCCATCGATAATATGACGTCATCACGATTAGCGCAGATTAGTTTGACGTCACGCATTTTAAACAAATCTTTGAAAACGTTACGCTCAGTTACACGGGTCTTGTTGGCGTGTAAGCAAAGGACTCATTAACGTAACACATAACCTAGAGACCTTACAAATTTGCATAAGCCAATATCACACAGGTTAATACAGTAAATATTAACTTGCTATATGACATGGATATTATGGTAAGTTATAGGATAAATGTATGTAGATTACAGGTCATTGAGCAAGGTTTCTGCCAGAGGGTAAAACGGGTATGGCGCAATACCCAAAACCTTTGGCAGATTGTTTTTTTCCAAAGATAACCTTTTGACAGAATGAATTACTCTTATCATTACTGTATGATTTTCTTGTTTGTTGTTTGTTGTTTTGTTTAACGATGCACTCAACACATTATAATTACGGTTATATCGGCATCGGACATATGGTTATGTCGAGAAAAAACCCCAGTGGTTAGCTGACGGGGATCGATCCTAGACCGACCGCGCATCAGGCAGGCACTGTACCACTGGGCTATGCTGCCCACTATATCATGATTTTCTTAACCCTAACCCTGAACTTAACCTATGTTTCTTCTGTTGACTGGGGATGCATTCAATTCCACAGCACCATTACCGAAAAATGTCTTGCTGGCAGAAACACTGTTGAGAGACAAGTTGTGGAATGGTTGAAGAAGTACATGTAGTACATGTATGTCTGTACATCTTTAATCTACAAATGTGTGTCTTTTCTGTTTACAATATGGGTTCCTGCATCAATTAAATGCTAATATTTAGCAGGTAGTGATTGAAAATGTATTCTGAGTATATGCCAAGATTGAACTACATGTACATACACAATGTACCATCCAATATGTTCAACATTATTAGGAGATTAATAGCAAATATGCTACTGTCGAGTGCCAAATAAACATACACCTACATTGATTAAATTTGTGAGAAAAAAATTGGTGTCTACGCTTATTTAGCACCCTACGTTTAATTACATCTGAAAAATATAACTCCCTACGCTAATTCGGCACCCAACACTTATTACAATGCAGCAAATTCAGGAATGTCCCTTTAATGAATTGTGTGACAGTGATACAGTTGTAACAGTTAGATAATAGAAACATGTGTATAGTGCGTACCACAGGAACATATGCATACTTTCAAGATCTTACTACTGTTGTATTCTGTTTTCATTACGGTACTAGTAAATTTTTACAATTTAGCTAAATCTCCAGCCCCTTTGCTAATTCTGCACTCTACTCTTATTGGGTTTTAAAAAAAATTCCACACCCTATGCTAATTCTGCACCTAACTTTTAATGGATTCAAAAAAAAAAAAAATTCAGACCCTATGCTTATTCAGCTCCTATGTTTATTAGGCACTAAAAAGTATACTTACATGTATATTTGTGAACAACTAAAATTAGGAGATTTATAACAGGTACATGCATGTACCTCAAAAACAGAAATAGTAACAACAAAATATGGGTGGTATGAAATGGTCACATTAAGACTGACTTGAGCTAGGACCAGCAACAGTGCACAGATACTCCGAGATGAATAGTAACATCAAAATATGGGTGGTATGAAATGGTCACATTAAGACTGACTTGAGCTAGGACCAGCAACAGTGCACAGATACTCCGAGATGAATAGTAACATCAAAATATGGGTGGTATAAAATGGTCACATTAAGACTGACTTGAGCTAGGACCAGCAACAGTGCACAGATACTCAAGAGTCGAATAGTCTTAAGCCAGAAGCTGTAAGTATCAGCCAAACTGCCATACACTGTTTTAAAACTCTATATTTCCAGGGTCAGACGGCCCCTAAGAAGATCCCTCCTACAGCCTTTGACATGGACAAGGTGAAGACTACACTGAAACAGTTCATGCGAGACTGGAGCGAAGCGGGGGCGGACGAACGTGAAGCCTGTTATGGGCCAGTGATGCGTGAAATCAAAAGACTATATTCTTCAGACAAGTGGTTATTATCTATTATAGTACATGACGCAACTTCGTGATGGTTTCTTACACAGACAAAATAGGGGCAGCCATTTTGTTTAGTTTTTATGATGTTCGGTGGAATAGTTTGGGGCAAAGTGATGTCCGCTCCAACCATCTCCACTATGCACAGTGTAAACAAACGTTCTAATTTACGACCTGGCACTTCGCTTTCATTAACCTGACTTGTAAAATAACATAAATGATGATAGTATAGTAAACCATTTAACTAAATATATTTCAGTTTGCATCAATAGAATGAAATGGGGTTATAGTATTTTTCTTTTCTTTTTAAATCCAAAGAAAAAAATACATATTATTAGGCCCATTTGTATGCTACATTTGAGCAAAAACAAATATAATTTTCTTTACTTTGGGACTGCATAATTGGTCAGTTTTGTGAGTTTAGATAGGAAAGTCTTCTAAATCGAGATTTTTACAGAATTACTTATAGTAATACAGCCCATTATGATTAGAGGGGTGTCCATGCAGTTATCACACAATACAATGTAATGTTACTAAAAGAGGCATGTTTCTTTAATGTGTCTAGACACGGTGTCTGGGGACTGTCTAATTATACATCTGCCAATCAGGTACTGGCCACAGAAAGAAAAGCCCAATTAACTAAGAAAACACTGATTATTATTTTAGTTTCTGGGTTAATTTACGTACAAAACATACTATAGTTATTTCAACACTTTGACAGTGATGGTTTATTTTGTATTATAAATAATATATAATTGTTGCTGGCTTACTGGGATGTCTGTTATTACAGAATATTGCAATGCATCCGCAAAAATCAGGTATGTTTTGTTTCTTCAGTTCGAAGACTAATTCCTGACGTGACATGTTAGATATTACGTAACCACCAGCTTGCTAGAGTATGTACCAGTATTCACTGGGATGGTACAAAAAGGCTGCAACCACTGTATACAATAGCCGTCACATTTAACCATTTTATTAATTAACTATATGATTATACTTGTTGGTATTAAGCAATAATGTGCATTATATATAGCTGAATATACACACCAGGTCAAATGCCTTAATTGTCCCTTCAGCGGGCAGCATAGCCCAGTGGTACAGTGCCCGCCTGATGCGCGGTCGGTCTAGGATCGATCCCCGTCAGCTAACCACTGGGGTTTTTTCTCGACATATGTCCGACGCCGATATACTGTAGATCCTGAAATTAATGCGTCCCTAAATTAATGCGAGTCACGGTGGTCAGACATTAATGCGACATGAAATTAATGCGAGTGGCCTCCCTTTGAAATAACGTTTTTCATCACAATGCTTTGAAAAATAAATAAATATAAAATTCTAGTGCAAAATTAGTGTCTGCAATGAAAGAAAAGTTCACACAATGGAATGCTAACATTGTTTCAGCAAACTGGAAGAAGAAAATCAAAGAAACCGTAGATCTCAGAATTAGCGTGTTGAAACCTATTCATGTGCAATGGATCGTGTCGGCTTTTGACAAGGTGGACAAAGACAAAGCAATCATTACACGTGCCTGACAGCTTGCTGGTCTATTAAACCAGCAGACAATCTGGAACCACTCCAGTCGTGTTTATACTTTTGTTTAGGACGAGATCGACGGGCTCCGTTACCCATAGTCATTGGTATTGGTATTTTAAATGTTGTTTGTTTTGTTTTATTAAATGTATCGGTATTTTAAATTGTTATTGTTTTTGTTTTAATACAGACAAAACATAGAAATAAATGCGTCATATTATTAATGCGAATAGCATGGCCTCGCATTTTTCGCATTAATATTATGATCGCATTAATTTCAGGATCTACAGTAACCGTAATTGTAATGTGTTGAGTGCGTCGTTAAACATAACATTAAAATTATTAATTGACCCTTCCTTTAATTATATGTCTTCTAGATAATCTTGTACGGTCTAGTACCGTCTGGAAAAATTTCTAAATTTTTGACAAAGATTTACTCTTTTTTAAATCTAAAATATGATATGCTATTAACTGGCTAGGTGTATGTAAGAACTGTAAACAGTTTTGGAAATTATACATAAATAGCATTCTGATCATACCACACAAGTTACTGAATTCACAAACAATTTATTGCTTGATCTTGCCCACACATATATATATATATATATGTATGCTACAAGTACATTTTCATGTTTTAATGTACTTTCAGGAGTATCGTGATCCAAACACCTCTAAAATATTTAACTCAAACCATTTTTTTTCAACACGTGTCTGCTTCCTTAAATGTGCTGAGTTTTGATTAAAGATACTTTTTTTTGTGTTGACAGTGATGCGTCGTCAGTGAACATCCTGGTCCCGGGAGCTGGTCTCGGCAGGCTGGCATTCGAGCTAGCGAAGTCGGGTTACTCGTGTCAGGGAAATGAGTGGAGTCTCTTCATGCTGTTTGCTTCCAACTTTGTCCTCAACAAGTAACGCTATTTCTCAAGTAACATTATTTCTCAACAAGTAACGCTATTTCTCGACAAGTAACGCTCTTTCTCAAGTAACATTATTTCTCAACAAGTATCGCTATTTCTCGACAAGTAACGCTCTTTCTCAAGTAACATTATTTCTCAACAAGTATCGCTATTTCTCAACAAGTAACACTCTTTCTCAAGTAACATTATTTCTCAACAAGTATCGCTATTTCTCAACAAGTAACGCTATTTCTCAAGTAACATTATTTCTCAACAAGTATCGCTATTTCTCAACAAGTAACGCTCTTTCTCAAGCAACATTATTTCTAGCGGGCAGCATAGCCCAGTGGTCTCAACAAGTAACGCTATTTCTCGACAAGTAACGCTATTTCTCAAGTAACATTATTTTTCAACAAGTAATGCTATTTCTCAAGTAACATTATTTCTCAACAAGTAACGCTATTTCTCGACAAGTAACGCTCTTTCTCAAGTAACATTATTTCTTAACAAGTGTAGTGTTTGGTATTTCTCAGTAAGTAATGTTTGGTATTTCTTAACAAAGAACATTTTTTGTTACCTGCATTCTTATGGTGACTTCCACACACAATTTTTGTCATGGATTCAAACTTTTTTTTTTACAATGCTTCAAAATATTAAGCAGAAATTTTATGTGTAGATTTATCATGTTCTGTCACAGAGTGGCATGTGAAGTTCGGAGATAGGGAAATGTGTTGGGCTTTGTATCAAACCTTCGTTTTTGACGGGTGCATGCGCTACCACGCCCGTGAACCCCCATCAACTCAATCTGACGAGTGCGAAATAACGCACCTATAAATTGAACAAATCACGCTTGTATTTTTGGTTTTTAACTCTTTCGTTTTAATTGTTTTCTGAATTGAATCGACAACGCCACAAACCTTTACATTCTGTTCACAATGAACTTCCTAGAATGCTTTATAAACTGAAACTCGATTGGTTGGTTGTATTTACACTGAGCCAATCAGTGGGTACAGGCTAGAACAGAACCGTGCCAAAATGGAACCATTTTCTTTGGCGAAAATGAACCTATCATGGCTAAAACGGAAGTTATATAAATATATATAACTTATCTTATTTTTAATTTCAGTATTAGTGTTAGGGTTTAGAGCGATGAATAGTGGTTGTTGGGGGGGATGAATTCGGAAGTCCTAGACTGGAAATTAAGAGCGCCAAGTGCATATAAAAGATATATTTTATTAATTAATAATACCTTTTTGAGTGTTTTATAAAGGCAATTAATTACAGAAAAAGGCTTGTTTAGTCTCAGGGCAGCATGGCACTGATTGAGGCAAGATGGTGCTAGGCTATTGGGGCATGGTGCTGCACCATGCTAAAACAAGCTAGGGTAAACACTACTAGCTGTATGCATGGAAACAGAACACCCCCGTAAGCTTGCACTGCACCTGAGCATACCTAGACCACAGCCATTCTGATGTAATCATAGTTTATCATGGCACGCACCAAACAGGTAAAATGTTGACATGTTGGTACACTAACATTTCTATCTTTTGCAGGTGTAGTGAAGTGAACTCGTTTCGACTATACCCGTGGGTTCACCAGTGGACAAATTTAAAACACACATCCGACCAGACTACAGAAATAAAATTCCCTGATATAAACCCAACAGACCTCGCCCCCAACACAAACTTCTCAATGGCAGCGGGAGATTTTCTCGAGGTCTACACTGACCCAGGTACGATTTCGTTTGACACGGAAACCTATATTAGCAGCAAGCTAATTTGGGGTAGAAACTACCAGGGGAGTAGAACCTAACACTTGTACCAGGCAGTAAAAGCTAACACTTTTACAAGGGGAGTAGAAACTAACACTTTGACTTTGAATTATTACTATATCTTTAGCGGGCAGCATAGCCCAGTGGTACAGTGCCCACCTGATGTGTGGTCGGTCTAGGATCAATCCCCATCAGCTAACCACTGGGTTTTTTTCTCGACATAACCATATGTCCGATGCCAATATAACCGTAATTATAATGTGTTGAGTGCATCGTTAAACAAAAACAATAAAATAATAATAATAATACTATATCTTAAACAATAACTCTCAATAAGACAGGCTACCACTGTAAAATGACGTCAGCAGATACGGGGCAGTACGTACCTGTAGCTCTATGGTGAAGCATTTTCTTGATGTGCATTCAGTCTTGGATCGATTTTCATTGGTGGGCTCGTTCAAGCCAGTACATCACGACTGGTATATCAAAGGTCTTGGTATCATGCAGGACTTTCAGAATTTTATAAAAATTCACTAGCCATAGGATCAATGATTTTTAAAATGTGCTAGCCATGATTAAAAATACACTAGCCCTACTTTAAATAAATACAATTTTACTAATAGATGGCGATTGAGCTGACAAATCGTTAGATGAGGTGGAAAGAGGTGTCAGGATATTCACATTTACAAAATATGTAAATGCAGCATTTGACAAGGTTTTGTTTCCACTAACCGTCGGGCTAGTTATAGTAATTATTTACTAGCCCAACACTGAATATCACTAGCCATGGGAGTGGGGCTACCATAATCTAGAAGCCCTGGGTATGTGCTATCCTTTCTGTGGGATGATGCTATTAAAAGATCCCTTGCTACTAATGAAAAAAGTTTAGCAGGTTGCCTCTAAAACTAGACAGCTACATGTTAATGACCAAATGTTTAACATGAAATAACTGATGATTAATAAATTGGTGTCGTTAGACAAAACAAACCCTTTTATCAGATATGACGTTCCCTGGCAGTGTTATTTTTACACGTTCATTATCAAATGAACAAACTCGGTGTCTCAGCTTTTTTTTCCTTTTTTTTTAACGACGCACTCAACACATAAGTATGGTTATATCGACGTCGGACATATGGTTACATGTATGTCGAGAAAAAAACCCAGTGGTCAGCTGAAGGGATCGATCCTAGACCGACCGCGCATCAGGCGGGCACTGTACCACTGGGCTATGCTGCCCGCTGGACCGATGGGATGATGTTAAATTTTAATGAATGTAATGTAAATACAGTCAAACCTGTCTTAGCGGCTACCTGCACTCAGCGGTCACCTGCCTTAAGAGGCCACTGTTATTCCTCCCAAACGATTTATAATATAAATGCACCTGTAATAAGTGGTCACCTGTCTAACGTGGCCAGCGGCCACCTAAATCCGATCCCAAATCGCCAAAAAATACCTGCATTAAGCAGTCACTTACTATGATAATACATCGCATAAAATAGAAATTAAATAATTAAATGAAAATACAAAACAAACTTGTTGATAATGGTTAATTTGCATTATTTCTGAAGGAGACGACATGTCAAAAGTTGAATTATCCTGAGGGGAGACGACATGTTCCATGTGAATTACGAATGCTTTAAAACATGTTTTATTTGATAAAATTAATAATTTGTAATGTAAAACTGAAGACTGATTTAGTTTAGTTTTTTTAAATAAATAAATAAATAAATAATTTTTAATGTAAAATTGAAGACTTATAACCCACCCCGTACGTTTTAGTATGGTTTCGCTATACTGCGGCACTAAAATAAGACTCACCCGATATTTTTAGAAATTGTATACTCCCAAATAACGTTATAAAAGGTGAAGTGTCAATATTTGAATTATTATTTACAGATGTTATGTTAACTGGACATTGGGACATATTTTTAAATCACTGGCAGGATTCTGCAAAGCGGGCAGCATAGCCCAGTGGTACAGTGCCTGCCTGATGCGCGGTCGGTCTAGGATCGATCCCCGTCAGCTAAACACTGGGGTTTTTTTCTCGACATAACCATATGTCCGACGCCGATATAACCGTAGTTATATTGTGTTGAGTGCGTCGTTAAACAAAACGAAAAAATAAAGGATTCTGCTAGTAAGGTTTTAATTGGTGGACATGAGCTCCAGCTGGCTGTCGTTAGATACACATGTAATAGTGGAGCTAATTTTAATTAGATTGACATTGCTTTCTTTTGTTTCAGAAGCATGGGATTGTGTTGCCACAGTGTTTTTTATTGACACAGCTCATAACATAATTGCATATATTGAGAGAATATTCAAAATACTGAAGCCAGGTGGACACTGGATAAATCTTGGTAAGTGTGCTTGTGCATTTATGTCTATGATTGATGACCAAGTTTTATCTTTGTTTCTCGCATAGAAACCTACATGTAGAGGTGAAAGATTTGGGTTGTCTTACTGTTTACCAGCCCTTGAAATTCGGACAAGTTTATTATGGCAGTTAAATGTCGTTGCAAATCAATTTTGCAACGGCACTACGACGACAATTTTAAAGAAAATATTGATGCTGTCAAAATTATTCATATATGATCCACTGCTGTAATAATATGTTAAAACATAACATCTCAACTTTACTTTCGTAAGCTTCTATACTGGAATAAACCAATTTATATTAATTAAGGAAACTGAGCTACACACGATAATAAATTTGTGCTTCTCTCTGGGTGGTATCTAGCTTAGTCAGTAAAAGTCACTTGGCTCCTATGATCGATACCCTCTCCGGCAGGTCATGTGGGTTTTCACATTCTAACCAGTGACCCATGACCAGTCGAGCTGGGCAGTATAGTGTATTACCGTTCGGTATGGGTATCATGTCTGTACCGATTTACTGTACCGAGCATATCTCAAAATACTAAAATTTCTATTTTGATAAATGTTATCCGCCATTTAGTCATGCAGTAACAATATATCTGACAAACGCAAAATAGCTAAAAAGAAAACAGAGATGAGAGCCTTGTGTATGGAATTTAATTTTATTAAGGGACATTCCCGAGTTTGCTGCATTATAACTTAGATATTTCCGACTAATACCGTAAAAAAATTCTACGATTAAACTTACTTATCAAATATATTTTCTTGTTTAGAATATCAATGTCTGTATATTCAATGTGTTTCTGGTCGTCTTAATATTTGTAAAAAGCCTAAACTGGATTTCATCCTCAAATAATTTCTTACGTACGAAAGAATATATTTTAGGAAATAAAATGAAAATTAACTTAGTACAAATATTAGAACGATCAGAAACACGTTTAATATACAGCCACTAATATTCTAAACAAAAAATATTTAATATGTAAGTATAATCATAAAAATATTTTATTAGTCCATAGCATCTTAAAATATTGCAGCAAACTCAGGAATGTCCCTTTAAGATGAAAATCCTGCTCGATAACAATCAATACTGAATATTGGACCGATACCAAGCTAAATCACTGCAAAAAATAGCGATAACAACACTGTACCTGAAATTTCAATGTTCCCCTGCTCTAACAACTGGTATTTGAACGGCCATAGTATGTGCTGTCTTGTCTGTGGGAAAGATCTATAGCTGCTAATGCAAACAAATAGCAGTTTTCCTCAGAAGACTACATGTGAGAATTAATAAATGTTTGATGTCCAATACTTGATAACTAATTAATTAAAGGGACATACCCTAGTTTCAGTTCATGAAAATTAACATTAAGTTTAGTTTAATTTACAAACCTGTAACACATTTTGATAAAGTTACAATTGAGTGAAACATGAGTCTTTGACTTTGAAATGGTGAAATACCCTCTAAAATAGAATAAAACTTGACTCCATAACTGTTACTTCTCAGAGGCACGTGCCTTTTTAAAACTATGAGAAATGCATTTTGTGATATTAAAAAACATCAGGATGACCAAAAACACTTCGAATGTACGGAAATGGATATTTTAAACAATAAAATTTAAGTAAAGTATGATTTCAGTTATCAAAAAACGCCTCTAATAGTCAAAACTATGTCTTAGTGTTTAAAAACTAGGGTATGTCCCTTTAATGTGCATTATGGTTGTCATTTGGGGCCGGGACTTAGTCCAATCTTAAAGCGTTTGCTTTGGTTCGTGGTCAGTCTGGGATCGATCCCCATCAGTGGGCCCATTGGGCAATTTCAGGCTCCAACCAGTCCATCAGGATGTGCTATCCTGTCTGTGGGATGGTGCATATAAGAGATCTCTTGCTGCTATTTGAAAAGAGTAGCCCATGAAATGGCAGCAGCGGGTTTCCTCTCTCATTATTTGTGGGCTACCCATATATCCGACGTCATATAAAGATACATACAGATACACACATACATGGACAAACACATTGATACATATGTACAGTCGGTTTCATACTACAGAACACTAAAAAAAAGTACAGAGTTGTTTTCCTTTACTACATTTTACCTTCCATATACATGTATGTCGGGGCTAGTTCTGGGTGGACACACGGTTTCGCAAATTATTTGTTCTAGGTGGACACACGGTTTCGCCAAATTATTTATTAAACTTTAAAAATGGCAGAAAACAAGTTATTTTATAATAAAATGTAGTGAAATTATTTTGCAAACTACAAATAAAATTCACCAGTTTTCAAAATTTGCATTTGGCGAATGTGGCAACTGCCAAATCTAACCCTGTATGTAGTGTGTCCAGTGATAAACGTACGGAGGAATGCCATGTTTTAGGTGCACATTTCTAGTTTGAGTGTTTGTTGTTTTTACAGGTCCTCTGTTGTTCCATTATGCAGACATGGCCAATGAAACATCCATAGAACTGAGTTACGAAGAAGTGAGAAACGTTGTCGTCAAAATGGGTTTTCAAATAGAAGTGAGTTATATATATATATATATATGTATATGCGTGTGTATATATAGATGCATATACATATACATATACACACACACATATATACATACACACACGCATATACATATACATGTGTATGTAATAAAAAATTATATATATATATAATTATACATATGTACTTTCACATACATTAATCATTTAATGTAAAATATATTTTTCTTTCTTATTGTATTCTTTCAGTCATTATTAGTCCCCTACCGGCCAGTTTAGCAGAAATAGATTTCTCATGTACCGTTACAGTTCACTTTTAACGTTTTGGTGATTTTCCAACTTTTGAGAGTTATGGCCTTTCAAGGGCTAAGAGATAACCTACATTATGTTTTCTGACTCATTTTCGTGTGAGCGGGCAGCATAGCCCAGTGGTACAGTGCCCGCTTGATGCGCGGTCGGTCTAGGATCGATCCCCGTCAGCTAACCACTGGGTTTTTTCTCGACATAACCATATGTCCGACGCCAATATAATCGTAATCATAATGTGTTGAGTGCGTCGTTAAAAAACAACAAAAAAACCAACAACCCACAAACATTTTCATGTGAATTTCCCCTTTTGTTATGTCCCTTGGACTTAGGAGATGTGAAGACAATAGCTGTGTCTGGTAGGAGCGTACATTGCTTCAGGGCTGTTCTCAGACTGACTGATACTTAAAACTTTGTAATGGCAAAATGTATCATGCTTGTTTTGTTACTCTTCCAGAAAGAAGAACAAAATGTGAAAACAACTTACACACAGAATCCTGAGTCCATGCTCCAATACAACTACTGCAGTGTCTTCTTTGTTGCTAGGAAACCAGTGTAACTACAGGAAGTGACATCATTTAACCAGTTACCGACCGAGTGTTGAAATGTGCTCATTCATCATTTTTGTTGCCAAGAAACCAACATGGCCACAAAAATTGATACTTAAGAAATCAAAGGAGTTGTATCATTGTTATTTCAATGCTAGGAACATGACACTTTTGACTTAGACTTTTACAGTGAACTTACTTTTACTTGTGCTGTTTTGATGTAGTCTGGTGCTAGGAACAACATAAATCACACACACATGCTGAGATGAAAATTATCTTCATGTTTTTTTAATTCTGGATTTTAGTGTTACTTGAAAATTCTCTACTTTCCAAGACACTTCAATTTTCCTGATTTTATGTTTGTGTCCGAACTGTTTTTCATCTCTGCATATGTTAAAATCGCTATTTGAGTTTATTGCTGTGCAGTGAAAACTGCTGTGAGTACTGTTGCCTTAGTAACATAAAGAGTGACACCCACAAATGCAGTTGGGCACCGGCTAACCATTTACTGGAAAGTTCAAGCCCTGGTCTTTTGTGTTGCCATGAACCTATAACAGTGATGCTGAAGTAGTTTGTGTTTGGACCTTTTGTCTCCGTTGTAGACTGTTCAAAATCATCAGATCATTTGGCATAGTCCAAGTCCATGGGCGTCTGC
>JAECMU010034323.1:0-10552 GCA_016106625.1 Dracogyra subfuscus
GGTAGCCCCACTCCCATGGCTAGTGATATTCAATGTTGGTCTAGTACACAACTTCTAGATCATGGTAGCCCCACTCCCATGGCTAGTTTTATTCAGTTTTGGGCTAGTAAATAACTACTACTGCCATGCCCGACGGCTAGTGAATTTATTTTTTCAAATGTTGCAGTTAAGTCTATTTTGTAAATATGAATATCCTTTACCACCCCAACCCCTAATGTTAGTGTTTTTAAGCTTCATCTTCATGTTTAGGTGACATATCTGATTACTGTAAACCGTATTAATATCGCGACGTGTTTTTTTTGCGAATGTATACCTTAGCGCATATTCGCAACGTCTAAATTTCGCGAACGACTGTTGACAGCTAAAAAAAAGTGGATAAAGACAGCTTACCGTAATTGTTATAAAGTTACTGTCTGTAAAGCAATTGCACCTGGTACAGTTTATAGAGGGGATTAGGCCCTATCCACCTCACCTGTATTATAATCACAACTCACAGCTTCAGTTGTTAATCCTTTGTTAGATAAAACAATAAACGGGTAATCGCCATAGCTTGAAGTTACATAAAACAATTCTCGTTTAGTCGCCATCAAGGAGAGCTCGTGTATAGGCTGTGCCTGTTGAGTCAATGGTTTTGTGAATTTTATTGTATTTTGTTTGTGTTTTCCTTTATGGTTTACTAGAAAATCGAGACATCACTTTAAGTACATTTCAAACTGGAAAATAGTGCGTGCGTATTAATTTCACGACATAAGGTTCGACGCGAACGACGCAAAATTTATAAGCACGCATTTTTTTCATGGTTTACAGTATTACTATTATTTAGTAAATTTTATTAACTTAAAGTGAAGAAGGGCTATAAAATGAATGTTTTAAATCACTGATCCCATGGCTAGTAGATTTTATAAAATATCTAGAAGCCCTGGTGAAACTAGGAGAGAGGTCAGTGTAGTATTTTTATACCTTTGTACTGATCTGGCTACAGCTTTTCAAAACCATTTTAGCATTACAATATCATAAAATAATCACATCACTACAACATCCCCTTCAGTATCGGCAATCATGGTCTTATGATACCATAGTGCTAAGATAGGTTCGGAAATATGAGCCTGTGGTCTGAAGTCAGTATAGGTCTGTGAGTTGAGAATATTTTGAGCTAATGGATTAACCACTACACCGGTGAAGCTGGTCTTAATAACATCCATGACAAGCTTTACTAACTTTCCCTGTGTTAAGTTCGGTAATTGCTGTGAGAATCTGTCGGCGAGATTCATTATGAACAATCCCGAGTTCTGTGAGGTCTCCGTCGGTGAGCGTCAGGAACGCTTCCATGTCAACCTAAAACAAGAAACCACAGCTTTTTCAGAATACTAAACAAATGCAGGCCTGAAGGAAACAGGGAGGCACATGCCCCCCCCAACTTGTGAGCTTTCTTTAATTATTATTATTTTTATAATTTTTATATCACATTAGTGTAAAACGAAGGTGAGCTGAAGATCTCTCTCCTGAAATGATACCAAGCGAGCAACTGCATGAAGTTTCAAATAAAATACATCATCCCAACATACTCATGTTTACTATATTTTATACTGAGAGAGAGAGAGAGAGAGAGAGAGAGAGAGAGAGAGAGAGAGAGAGAGAGAGAGAGAGAGAGACAGAGAGAGAGAGACAGAGAGAGAGAGACAGATACCTATATTTTTAGATAGTTTCTCTGGCTACTAGTATAACTTACTTCCTGTTCCTCAAAAATAGGATGGTATTTCTCCAGAGACAGTTTCTTCAGAATACCTGAGATTTCATCTGAAGAAGAAGAAGAAAAAAAGATATATATATCTAAAATACTCCCCACAGTGAGTTGATTCCCTCAGACAATGTAAACACTCACTACTGTGAGTCAATTCCCTCAACAATCTTAACACTCACCACTGTGAGTTGATTCAGTCAGACAATGTAAACACTCACCACTGTGACTTGATTCCCTCAATGTAAACATTCACCACTGTGAGTCGATTCCCTCAGACAATGTAAACACTCACCACTGTGAGTTGATTCCCTCAGATAATGTAAACATTCACCACTGTGAGTCGATTCCCTCAGACAATCTTAATACTCACCACTGTGAGTCGATTCCCTCAGACAATCTAAACACTCACCACTGTGAGTTGATTCCCTCAGACAATGTAAACACTTACCACTGTGAGTCGATTCCCTCAACAATGTAAACACTCACCACTGTGAGTCGATTCCCTCAGACAATGTAAACATTCACCACTGTGAGTCGATTCCCTCGGACAATCTTAACACTCACCACTGTGAGTCGATTCCCTCAGACAATCTAAACACTCACCACTGTGAGTTGATTCCCTCAGACAATGTAAACACTCACCACTGTGAGTTGATTCCCTCAGACAATGTAAACACTCACCACTGTGAGTTGATTCCCTCAGACAATCAAGTGCTGGTCCAGTTTCTTCTCCAGTCTGAAAAACAATAAGATTTTTTAAAAGTTAAATCTACCAAAATCCCCACAAAAGCTAAAGTTTAGATAATACAATCAATCTCAGCGGGGTGATGAAATAGAAAATACTTCACTAGCCCACCAGACCAGAAGTAATTAAAATGTACTAGTCTGCCACAATTTCAACTAGTCCGCCAGCCTATAGAACAATATTACTGTTTAACAATATTATAATATACACTGTCTCCACTTCAAATGATATATTATTAAGTACCCTTGGCAAGTGATCACCATCACAATAATTGTCATGGCAAACAAAATCAAGCCCTATACCTTGATTGACAAATCAATTCTGATATAACATGTTTTCACATTTTTCATAAAGATTTACAAACTTCACATGACATCCTGCAAACATTTAATAAAACAATCTATTCAAAACACACTGACAACATACTTTCAACTTACTGACCTTTGACCTATTAGTCAGTCAGGTAAGAGAAATCACCCACTGGACTGGTAGTTGCATTTTTTAATTCGTCCATTAGAAATTTTACTGAGATATGGCGAGTGCACCCCTGCTCAGTGAAAGACATGGAATTGAAGTTGAGACAATGCTACCTCAAAGTTGAAGTAGTGCTATCTTTGGATGATGTGTTCTTGCCGTCTGAGGATCTCTGGGGAAGGAGAAGGGGTTAAAAGAACTCACCTTGCCCGGTGTTGGTGAGGGAGAAGGGGTTAAAAGAACTCACCTTGCCCGGTGTTGGCGAGGGAGAAGGGGTTAAAAGAACTCACCTTGCCCGGTGTTGGCGAGGGAGAAGGGGTTAAAGTTGAGGTAGTGCTATCTTAGGATGATGCGCTCTTGCCGTCTGAGGATCTCTGGGGAAGGAGAAGGGGTTAAAAGAACTCACCTTGCCTGGTGTTGGTGAGGGAGAAGGGGTTAAAGTTGAGGTAGAGCTATCTTTGGATGATATGTTCTTGTCGTCGGAGGACCTCTGGCGAAGGAGAATGGGTTAAAAGAACTCACCTTGCCCGGTGTTGGCGAGGGAGAAAGGGTTAAAGTTGATTTAGTGCTATCTTTGGATGATGTGTTCTTGCCGTCGGGAGGACCTCTGGGTAAGGAGAAGGGGTTAAAAGAACTCACCTTGCCCGGTGTTGGCGAGGGAGAAGGAGTTAAAAGAACTCACCTTGCCCGGTGTTGACGAGGGAGAAGGGGTTAAAACAACTCACCTTGCCCGGTGTTGGTGAGGGAGAAGGGGTTAAAGTTGAGGTAGTGCTATCTTTGGATGATGCGCTCTTGCCGTGCGATGACCTCTGGGGAGTGACAGAAGAGCTACCACTGGTTGAACTGTTTGGTGATGTTGTCGTGGAAACATTCCTAAATGCTGCTGGAACAGACGAAGACTTTCGCCTTAAAAATACAACACAAAAAAATTGAAATCAGAATGTTTGAAAATGGTTGTCATGGTAACCTATTTAAATGCAGCAACCTTTCCTCCTTTGAACAATAAAATTACCTTACTTATTAATACACAAACCTTTAAAACAGATAGAGAAGACACTAGAGTGTAGTGAAAGGAAAAGAGCTGATCCTATATATTACACACAAATAAACCCTTGTGGAGCCTGTAAACAAAAATACCTTGGCATGAAAAGTCTCGACGTGGGATGAGGTGCCATGAACGGAGGTCGAGAGATTGGAATGTGAGGACTCGGCACAAACAGAGGTTCCTGAATGAAGTTACCTGAAAACAATAAACATTACACTATACAAAAGGGTGCAGGAAGTAGCTGAGCGATAAAGTTTTCACCTGATGTTCAGTCAGTCTTGGATCGATCCCAATCAGCGACCCAGTGGGCTAATTTGCATTCCAGCCAGTGCACTACAACTTGTATGTGATATTCTGCCTGTGGGATGGGGCATAAAAAACATCACTTGCTACTAATGGAAACAGGTAGCGTGTTTCCTCTCGAAGACTCTATGTCAGAATCACCAAATATATGACATCTAATAGCCGATGATTAATAAATCAATGTGCTCTAGTGGTGTTGTTAAACAAAACAAACTAGCTTTGACCTATACAGACATAGCTGAAATATACTGAAGACCAAAACAAAACACAAATCAGGGTTATGAATAGTGTGTAATTAGAACATGTTTACTTGATTACAAATGCTCTATCTTGTGAAATGATAAATAGAGGATTTGTCACGAGGTTTTTTTTAATATGGAAAATATCAACCGGGTCTATGTTAATCAATATTTGTCAAGGCTCTGCCGAGACAAATACCGATTAACTAGACAAGGTTGATATTTTACATATTAAAAAACACGAGTAGCGAATTCTATTTATTCTATAACACTTCTAAAATAATATTCTAATTACTTCTTTAGTAAATCACAGTACTAAAGTCGCTGCCATCGATAATATGACATCATCACGATTAGCGCAGATTAGTTTGACGTCACGCATTTTAAACAAATCTTTGAAAACGTTAAGCTCAGGTACACAGGTCTTGTTGGCGTGTAAGCGAAGGACTCATTTACCGCAAAGCCAATATCACACAGGTTAATACAGTAAATGTTAACTCGCTATATGACATGGATATTATGGTAAGTTGTAGGATAAAATGCTATATCAACCTGTAATTCTCCTGAATCTCAATAGGTGTTCATTCCTTCTTAAAAACCTAAAATTAATATTACAGCTGTAAATTATATATGCAGTTCTTTTGGTGTTCAGAATAGCTAAGACTCTAAAATCTCTCTAAACTCTCAGTAGGCCTAGATTTAGTTGTGAATTATTATTGTTATTAATTTTTTATTTTGTGTTTTTAAATTGTTTTCGCATTTGAAAATGATCAAAACAGACAGAAGGAGCAAACTCAATGTTCCAACTGTAAGCATGTTGCTCCAAATTAAACTTAACTGGAAATTTATTCATGTTGAAACACTGCTAAATAAGACAACAGAGAGGTTCTTAAGTGTGAAAAATAGATGTTGCAATCTGTGAAATAAACTGATCATTTGTGTGTCCTGTATTATTAATTAACATTAAATCTATAATTTCCATATTTTGTTCGGTTTTGGGTTGGGTCTTTTCGGTTATGATCTATAAAATTACTGCCTTCATAACAAAATTATTCCCACAGAAAGTGCCCTAATAATAAGTGAGCACCCTGCCCACCTCAAATCCTAGCTAGAACACTGAGCTTGATGTGTACAATATGTTCAGAATCCACTGTACCTCTTGATGCTTTATTTGCAGAAGTTACTAAGCATATAATATGCAATGGCAGTGGATTCCTGGCTTTAGAATTTTATAAAATTCCACCAGCCATGGGATCAGTGATTTTAAAAATGTACTAGCCATGACTAAAAATCCACTAGCCCTACTTTAAATAAGTACAATTTTACTAATAGTAATAAGCAGATATGTCACCTAAATTGGGAGGTTGAGCTTAAAATTCCTTAGATTGGGGTGGAAAGAGGGGGAAGGATATTCATATTTACAAAATATGTAAATGCAACATTCAACAAGGGTTTTTTCCCCACTAGCCATCAGGCTAGCTATAATAATTATTTACTAGCCCAACATTGAATATCACTAGCCATGGGAGCAGGGCTATCATAATCTAGAAACCCTGTCTTTGGACAATGTATTGAAATAACCATGCTTTCAGTCTTTGCCATAAGTAAAATCAAGGCGAGCTGAAATAGTGCTACGCATGCAGTCACATAGAGCTTCATATAAAATACATTAAACTTTTAAAACTTTTATTATCGCAAGGCTATCAATTTGTCACTCTCCTAAACCTTTCCAGTCCTGGCAAAGATGGTTTTAGACACCAAAAAAGCTATCTATATATGTATCAGGGGTGGGGAAAAGCCCTTTTTTCCCAGTTTTGATATCTGAGACAGAAATTATTGTTTAAAAACATGTTTGCCAGTCCCACTTTTGTCATTCTTGTCGGTCTGAACCACCGGTCCATTTCTATTATGGTAACAAATTCCTATCAGTCAAGTGGACCAGCCTGTCCAGCACCATTCTTGGTTTAGAGAGCCATCAAGGTATTACACTCCAATTAAAACAAAGTTTTCATGTTTATCGCTTATGATTCAAATGTCACTCTGATTTAAAAAAAAACCTATTTGGTAAATATCGTCTTTTAAATGTTCTTCTTCTTTTATTCCTTTCTTTCCCTCCCCCTCCCGGTAGTGGGACCAATTGACAATTATATTTTTACCCACCCCTGATATACATATATAATAATAAAAAATCACATTTAAAAACAATTAAAATCACATCTCTGTACAGGTAATGACCAATGAATCGACTACATACTGAGGCATGACACATTCCTTTTGTTCTATAACACACAGGTCAGACAGGCCTACGTACGTACCAGGTGGTCGACTTTCAAACATCTTCACTGGATTGCCAACGGTCTGGTTAGACGTCTGGAGAATAATTATATACAGTATTACAATCAACCAACAAATAATTTATAATTTTAATGTAAAACATGTAAGCTGTAAAATATGCCAGTAATTGAAGGGAAGGGGTGGAGAAGAGGCAGTTATATTAATTTGCCTTTCAACAGGGGGAAGGGGAGAGAAATATTCTGGCCATCTTTTTTTCCACAGATGAAGGGACCAGTTATGGTTTCATACAATTTATAAATTCCATGACTTCAAATTCTTTAAAGTTAAAACACAATTTTATAATATTACTAATCTTTTATAATAATTGTATTTTTAAAAGACAAATTTTCTTTTTCCCAACCAATTTTCATTTTGTATGTCTTTTTATAATCCACCTCAAAATTCCATAACTTACCAGGGCTATAAAATAACATTTTAATTTGACTAATTCTGGAAATTTTCTAGATTTTTATAACCTGTACATACAGGTATCTCACATCTACTGAATATATTTATTTGTTTAATTAAAAGAGTAGCAGGATAAAGGTGTATAAACCCACCAGTGTGCTACTGCTGTCGTCATCCGATGACTTTAAATTCTGCCAGTTGTACATTTTGCGGCTTTGATCTGTTCCATCCAGGGCAAAGGTGGGAGGAGGTAAAAATGGAGGAATCACTGGTTTCAGAGTTTCATTGGCCAACGTAGAATGTGGGGGGTTGATATCCTGCAAACAATGACACAAAACAGTGCAATAATAACAACATTACAATGTGATAACATAATAATCAATGAATATAATGTAGTAACAGTTTGACAATGTAATACCTTAATACTCTACTAATGTAATAACTTGATAATGATATAGCAGTGTAACAGCCTAATAACTCACCTGAATATAGCTTTCTCAATAGGAAAATACTATATCATACTACACTACCCAGAAATCCAATTTATCCTATAACTTACCATAATATCCATGTCATATAGCGAGTTAATATTTACTGTATTAACCTGTGTGATATTGGCTTATGCAAATTTGTAAGGTCTCTAGGTTATGTTTTGCAGTAAATGAGTCCTTTGCTTACATGCCAACAATACCCATGTACCTGAGCGTAACGTTTTCAAAGATTTGTTTAAAATGCGTGACGTCAAACTAATCTGCGCTAATCGTGATGACGTCATATTATTGATGGCGGCGACTTTAGTACTGTGATTTACTAAAAAAGTAATTAGAATGTTATTTTAGAAGTGTTATAGGATAAATAGAATTTGCAACTCGTGTTTTTAATATGGAAAATATCAACCCCGTGTCGTTAATCGGTATTTGTCTCGTCAGAGCCTTGACAAATACCGATTAACTAACACTCGGTTGATATTTTTCATATTAAAGAACACTCGTGACGAATCCTCTATATATTACATTTAATAATATTACATGTTTTATTTTCAGCAAAGTAAATTTTTTATTACTGGTGTAGTAAATGTTTTATTATTGACATAGTAACTATTTTATTACTAGCATAGCAAATAATTAATTATCAGCACAGTAAATGTTTTATTACCAGCATAGTAAATGTTTTATTACCAGCATAGTAAATCATTTATTACCAGTATAGTAAATATTTATTACCATCATAGTAAGTAATTTATTACCAGTGTAATGAATATTTTATTACCAGCGTGTACACAGATGCACTTTTCTTTGTCTCCAGCATCATGCATTCGTAGCTTGTCATTGTTAAAGCAGTCGGCATTGGATCCAGCAGTTTCTTAGTTTCCACTCTGGCTGACTGAATCTGCAACTGAAGTGAAAGCTAATTGTGATTTACATAATTATTTGCCACTGTACTTGTATAATGAGATTGTGTAATAAATATTCACTCCATTTAGTTAAGCATCTCTTACCCATTTAAAACATTAAATACTAGAATGAATACATGTTTTTATTATGATTTAGGTGTGAGATGTAGCTGATGTAGCCTGGTCGTATAATGGTTGCCTGATGCATGATCAATCTAGGATCGATCCCTCTTAGTGGGATATTTTTTATCACAGTCATCCAGCCAGTGCACCACAACTGGTATATCAAAGGCTGTGGTATGTAGTACCCTGTCTGTGGGATGGTGCATATAAAAGATCCCTTGCTGCTAATCAAAAAGACCCCTTCCAACCTTGTATTTCATTATAATCCAAGGTCGGGGTGGGGGGTGGGGGGGGGGGGGAGAGGTGACTCCGAATTGATGTGGGTTGCGTTACACCAGTTTAAAAAATTAGGGCAATAGGAACAACCTAAACAACAAGTTAGGAACCACATATAAAACAACACGCACTGCAACAGTACACAGGGTGCATTGAGTAATAATAACAATGCATCCAAACCCAGTTAATGGCCCAGCACGTACTCTAATAAGGAGCTGGACAAAAGAATACCAGCTCTGAGTACAAAACTGCACTGCACCCAGGGAATGGCTGAACAAATGAATATTAGCCTACCCTACCCAATCCCCCAAAAAATGTTGCTGGTAATGTACTTGGTGACGGGCAACTTAGGAAGACACCACAGCAACAATGAGGTCTAATTAATGAGCTACTCTCGATCTACTAAGTTCAAAACTATACTACCTCCGTTACCATTTCCATTTTGATCGACCGTTCCAAAACTGCGCCAAAATTCCTCCATACTGAAATACGCAGCTTTTCTCTTTGGCATATTAACCGCTCCATTCAAAATTCCATAGCCCCACCACCACCCCACGCCTGTTACCTATATTGATCGGGTTGCTGGTGCTCTCTTGCACCTGCCAGTGCGGGCGGTTCCTCCTTCCTCCCCACCCACCAACTTTCTGTCTTGGATGAAAGAGCTTACGGAGCGCACACGACGGACGTGCGCTACAACAGCTTGTTCTGAATGTGCACGCTAAACCCTTTGATTGATTGATTGAATCAAAAAAGAGTAGTTAATGAAGTGGCGACAGCGGATTTCCTCATTCAATATCTTTGTGGTCCTTAACCATATGTCCAACGTCATATAACTGTAAATAAAATGTGTTGAGTGCATCGTTAAATAAAAAAATTCCTCCCTATATTACAGTCCCAAAACTGTTGTAACAATGTCAATGATGAGAAGATGTATCCAACCTTTGATCTGATGAGATCTTATTAGGTATACTACAACCTCTACACACATATTTCATTTAATGATGCACTCAACACATTTTATTTACAGTTATATGGTGTCAGACATATGGTTAAGGACCACACAGCTACTGAGAAAGGAAAGTTGCTGGCGCCACTTCATGGGCTACTCTTCTCGATTAGCAGCAAGGGATTTTTTATATGCACCATCCTACAGACAGGATAGTACATACCACAGCCTTTGATATACCAGTCGTGATGCACTGGTTGGAACGAGAAACAGCCCAATGGGCCCACTGACAGGGATCGAGCCTAGACGGACCGCGCATAGAGCGAGTGCTTAACCACTGGGCTACATCCCGACCCTACAACCTCTGTAGTATTATTAGACATTGAAACCTACCCCTATCACTCGCTTAGATACCGTGAGAATAGTTCAGTCATATCGTGTAGTGAGCTCAACATTCCAGTGAATGACGAGTAATTACCTCAGGAGATTTAGGAGGCTTCAGAGTGAGGTCTTGCATAGATGTTG